>SDGA01000101.1:0-296131 GCA_006232345.1 Galdieria phlegrea
AAACGAGAAACAAAGAATTTATCACAAGGTTTAGCAACCTGTCTTCTTTCATGATCAGTAATAATGCTAGTTGTTATCCACCAGCCAGTTAATGTTATCACATATCCCATTCTAATGCTTGTCTCTACTAACAAGAAAATATCTCTTATTAGCTCGACTCTTGGTTTGGATAGTAACAGTTTAGCCATCTTTGGATGATAAGGCGCTTTGCAAACTATTTGAAGAACAATAAAAACGTTGAAAATACAATTCAGAACGTTTAACTAAAATTGACAGTATCCTAATGCTCATAAAACATGTTTCAAATCAATTATGAAGAATAGCAGTCACATTCATGTTTCATGTAGACTCGAATGAATGATACCTCCTATACTAATGCACCTGTCTATTCAATCAACAAGCACTAGTGTTTCAAACAATCGAACATTCAAATCAATCCTGAAGACACTTAAAATAGTCTTACAATAATGTAGCAAGGCTTTTTTCTTTGTATACTACGCCTTTTTATGCCACTCGCTTAATGACCAACGCGCCTTTATGACTTTAAAGCCTACTTCCTGAACAAAATTCATATTGCAGAGTAATGGCGGACTATCAATAATTAATTCGACGTTTTATATCAACAAGTAAACTAACAGTAAAGAAGCTGACACTGTATTGCTTGATGATCTATATAAACGCACGACAGAGTCATAGAATGTATTAAGGCAACTGACCATTCACAGTTACATGTGCTTATATTTACTAGATAAGTCTTCTTATTCGTTCTTTCCAATGTCTCTAGTTTTCTCCTTGGATGTTATATCCATAAGAGTATCAAACTTATACACCGAAAGCTACCAGCCACTAGTATGAAATGCCGGGTGACAAAAGCAACGAAAGCAATGTGTGAGTAATTTAGTTTGATAACCCTATGGTGATTCTGAGTGTTTAATATATACACTGATCACCAAGTCTTCAGTTTGACTTCATCACAACTACATAGAAATCCACAAGCCTTTCGATCAATAACAGTAGCGGTTGAATGGAATGGAGTCGCGTAACATGACAACTCAAGCCATATATAAAGTTGACTCATGAAGCAGTTATTTCTGAATACGACATACGATATAGGTAGAAGGGTATTTCAAACAATCAAGACAAAATGCAGTTCAATGAACAATTGAGAAACTCACTGGACTGGTCCACATGGATGCAGTCTCAAGCTCATATTCTACGGAAACTCCATATCGCGTTTTAAACATGCAATTAACTTATGCGTTGAAATAGTATTATTGAACACAAAAGAAAGGCTCGTCGAGAGTTCTTCGGCATTTTACACTATAAACTGTCTACACGAGTCTTTCTACCATGTTGTGTTGTATTACTTTTTTAAGCGCTTCCAAGCTGCCGACTTTCTTATGAAACTATACTTTTATATCAGTAACATTTTCGTCATACACCAGTCGTTCTAAATAGTAAACAGTTGAAAGGGTGACAGTGTCATGTACAAGGTTTTTAACACCAATATGTATGGAGTTGACAATGAGCAGACAGCAACAAGGTGATACGTCTGATTCCATCCCATTGGTGAAGTTTAGTTTGTATACAAAATTGGAGACGAACAAAAGTGTATTACAAAAAATCACAGCTTAATACAAAAGGAAAAGAAGTTGCCTAAATAGTACACAACAAAATGACTCTTATCAAAAGATAATCCTATATTGGACATCTCTGACAAGGTAAATCACCATTGGATTCTTCTAATTATATTCTTCTCTTGTTCAATTATCCAAAGGTCTTTTAGTAGGATCACCAAGTTACTCAAACACTACAGACTCTTACAGAAACATAATATAAACAATTATGGATGTCTTGTTGCACATACGAATAAAAACAACAAAACATTTTGCTATCAAGGTTCAGTACATGTTGGCGAACGTTGCTTCCTCAACAGTTACATTTGGGAAGAGTGTGTCAATTAACCTTTGAAAGCACCTAGTGGTTGACACGATATACACAACTTTCAAAAATAAACCAACGACTCCTTTATAGAACTATATGATCAAGTCAAGAAATAAAGTTCCAAACAAATACTAACCAATTTCAATTCTGCTCTCGTATCAACGCTGTTGTAAGGACTGATAAAATTGTTTAGCTTTCGTCCGCAACTTGTATAACTTCTACTGTTATATAAGTAAAAAAAGGTCGACATTCTGTTTCTCAAGGAGATTATATTTCTGAAGGGCACGACTGACACTCCCTTTTCCTTCAACCCCGAGTGTCTGTCATAAAACTTAATAAACCCAGTATAAACTGCAGTCAAAGCAAGGTTGGTTTCGATGCAGAAGCCAAAGTCATATGCTACATATGCTATTAGTCAAACTACTAGCTCTTCTTCATGAGCAGTAATAAACAGTTATGTTGATATATCGCTTCTTACGGTTCAACTCCACTTGCTCAAGGTCCGTTTTCCGGCAATGTGTACCCTTCAACTTGTTTCGTTTGTTCTCACCTTCTTCCAAAGAGCTATCTTCGAACAGGTTCTTTTTGGTTTCCTGTCAACAGGCAAGCTGCAAAAAGCTTCGTCAAACTTTTTTAAGTGACTCTGCAACTATCGGTTCGCACCATGTTGCCATTCCTAGTTGACGACAGGTGACACGATCTAGCCTTTTTCATATACGGACAACTTTCGTTCTTTCTATGCCTTTGTTAGTTAACTCCCTCACCTCTGAATTCGGTCCTTTTCAATGTTCATTCTTGACTCTTGTCCTTCGTTAAATCTTTAAACTCCATTACTCAAAGTAAAACCCTCCAGAGTGCTCTTCAACTTTACCTAGTTATTCTCCGGTTCATTATTGTGTTAAAACTGAGTAAACGTTTGGGTTCTCTTTTTCTTCGAGTGGTGGACTACTCCACACCCTTGTGACTTTCCAAAACTTTTGGCTCTAAATTGGACCCGTCCTTGTTACGGCTCGGTAAAATTGCAGCCGTTCAATTGGATAAAGACAATCGTGTTAGAAGTGTGTGTTCTGTTGACTAGTCATTATAATCCGGGGGTTTCAATAATAAAAGTCAATATATTATTCTTTTAATCTAGTATTTCAAAAGTTATATCCTTCAAACTTAATATTCAAGTTGACAATTGATTGTCAAATCTTTTCAATTTTCACTAATAAGACTAATTAATAGCCAACCAGAGTCGATTCAATTGATATCAAAAACAAATATATTATGTCATGGATATATTATTTATTCAACAAAAAGTGGTTACGGAGTCTTTCAGTGAAACTTTCTAAAGTCTTCACCACTGTATCGCAGCCCGATAGAATAAAATATAACAAGGCAAGCCATAATAAACCAAGACTAGTTTTAACCCAAAGCAAAAAGTTACATTTATCATGGTGCAGCTTAAATCCGAAAGCGACCCAACCAAACGTCTTTTAAATAATCGTCACTTCTATTGTAAATTGTTGAAGAACTTCCTTCCATGCTGAGAGTTGACTGCCTCTTATTATCTGTAAAGGGTATCGTTGTGCTGTAGAACAATTGTATGCTTTTGTGGCTTGTCTCTTACTGCAACTGGTCTTGATTCTGCAATTTAGGTTCAGACCACAAGATTTTCAAAGTTGATCATGTAGTACATCTGTTACTACCAACCGCAACCAACACAAGGGTAATCAGAATGTTGTTGATATTGATACAAGCATTACTATCATATAGTTTGAGTAATGGAGAAGAAACTGACAGTAGAATGAAGGCGTAACTGGTTGCCATGTCCAGTCAATTCAGTTTCTCCTCGTACTGGCGTCTACAGTTGGCTATTCTTACTAGCCTTTAACCTCTACATAAGATGTGTGGTTTCTCTTTGCTTTCTGAGCAAATTTGCTTACAACAAGGAAATATGGATATATACTGGTCGTTCGTGTATTTTCTAATGAGGATGGAAGTATTCTTTTTAACATTAAAGTTGGATTACTTCTATGATAGAGGTTTTCTTTCTGAATCCTTATAGGCACTGTACTAAGATGAAACTTTCCAGAATTCTGAGCCAATAATAGATATAAACGGTTTGCAATATGATTCAGTAAGACTCTGACTTTATTTGTTTTAAAGTTACTTTCTTATAATCGCAATTCATACCTTCAAGATACTACTGGAGTGTTGTAAATTAGTCGACACCATTCAAACCATTTGTCAAAAGACGAAATGAACAATAAACCTTATGGTCTGGCAATGTCTACTGTGATGATAGGAAATAATCCTAACTTTTATCCAGTGATCTGTTATTGTTATAATATATACCATTTAACGCTTGTTTCCGAAAGCAAGTATCATCTATTAACTAGCTTCTTCGTTTGCATATTAACAGCTTAGTCCTCCTTTAGTGGCGGAAGCGCTATGTAAATTGTTTAAAGAACAAGTTACACAATGGTCAGTAAAAAGAAAGTCAATTATTAGCTATTAACTAGGGTCGATGAATCTTCAATTGTTTCTGATAGACAGAGTAATGAGGCCGTTCAAAATTGATAACAAAAAAGTTATGTAACAAGAATACTCAAGCATCCTCTGTCATTTGGCTGTTGTCATCCAGGTTGGCTTTGATTATATCAATAATAAAACAGTAGAAGCTATAGTCCAGGTTGTAAACTACAACCCGCGTATCCTAGTGCTCAAAAATGATGTTTCAAAGCAGTCATAAAGAACAATGGTCCTAATCTTGTTTCATGTGAACTTCAATGAATTCTAGCTTCTATATTCGTGAAGCTGTTTCATCAATCAACAAGCATCAGTTTTTTAGTTCATTGCTCAACTTGCAAACCAATCCTGAAGACATTTAAAATGGTCTTACCTTTTTTTTTTATACAGAAATTTCTATGCCATTCTCTTATTCTTGAAACAACTATTTTGCTGCTTTATACTAGTCTTAAATTGAACAAGAATCCATAGTCCAAAGGTAGTGGCATTCATTAGTAATATTCTTTCGATGTTGTACATCAACACGTCATCTAACGGCAAGGAAGCCCTCACTATATTTTTTTGATACTCCATATCATACACAGCAGAGTCATCAGAACGTAAGAACGCAATTATGATGTACAAGTATAATTAGTTTAACTGACTATACATGTCTACTTGTGTTATCTTTCCAATGTCTTTTGTTCTCCTTTTCGACGTCATATTGTCTGTCTTATCAAAGCAAAACTGTAAAGTTATCACTGGACAGTATAATTACCTGCTGACAAAAGTAATGAAATCTTGATCAGGTAATTTAACAAGAACTCCCCATAATGATTCAACCACCAGTAGGGTTCTTAGTACACAATAACTGAGGCCATGTCACTGCTGTGCCAAGAAGATTCACAAAATACTGTCAATTAAAGTAAAGTTGCATTGTCAACAGTGAGATTTAATGGAAACACGACCGAATACAACAAGTATTTCTTTCTAAATACAACATAAGATATAGGTAGAATAGTATTGCAAATATTCAAAACAAAATAAAGCTTAATGAACAACAAGCAAAAGGACTCATTCTAGAATGTAGCCTCAATCGTTCATTTTTTGTGGATAGACTAGCTAAATTTCATACTTTCTTGTGGCCTGCAAGTATCGTATGCATTGATACAGTATTGTTAAGCATATACAACGTAGTACGGTCCTCTCGTTTTCTTGAGTATAAACTGTCTAAATTCGACTCTTCTAGTATATCATTTTGCATTCCTTTTCTAAGTTTTTACAAGATGTCGACCGTCTCATGAAACTGTTTATACTTTCAGATACACTGTAAATTTCTCCTTATGAATCAATTGTTTCCAATAAGCAAAAAGTTGAAATGATGACAGTGGCATAGGTAGTGTTCTCAGCATCAATACGGATGGAACGAGCAATGGGAAATAGCAACAAAAAATAATCCCAAGTCCAGCCCATTGAAACAATAGGTTCGCAGCTATTAAAGCTTGGATTCAAAAGACACTGCCATATAAGAAGGCACAGGTAAATACAAAAGTAAAAGAGACTGTGTTAATTGTGCACAACAAAATAACTCATATCAGAGTATAATCCTATGCTAGTCAACTTTGACAAAGTACGTTCAGCTTTGGCTTCTTCCAATCCTATTCTTCTACTGTTCAATTACCCAAAGGTCCTTTTATAGGATCATCAAACTAGTTAAATACTCCAGGCTCTTATAGAAACATAATATAAACAAATGTAGATGTCTTGCTGCATATAAGAGTAGAAACAACGAGACTTTCAGTTACCAAAGTTCAGAAAAAGTTTGGCGAGAGTTGCTTCCTCAGCAGACCTTCATCTGGTCAACTTACGCCAACCAACTTTTGAAAGCACTTTGTAAATATTGGTAAGACAGAAACAATCTTCAAATATAGACCAACATCAATTCTCTAAATTTATATAATCAAGTCAAGGAAAGAAATTTCCATATATATACTACTCATTTAAATTCTGCTCTCGTGTCATAGTTGTTGTAAGGTATGAAAACACGATGTAGCTTTTGTCCCGTAACTAGTATACTCTTCACTATTCTATAAATAAAAAGACACTAACATCCTGTCTCGCGTGTTGCTTATTAATCTGAACGCCAAGCTGACACATCCTTTTCCTTCGACCCAACCGTCTATAATAAAACCGAAAACTTGAATAAACCAAGATAAACTGCCGTCAAACAAGGTGATCTCGACATTGAACAAGAACATGCATGCTACAAGTACTTTAGAAACGTCACTGGACCTTTTTATTTAGCAACAATGACTACTAATGTTGACCTATCTTTTTTTAAGATGCACTCCACTTGACCCAAGCACGTTCTTCTGTATAGTGCACTCCAACTTGTCTCCATTATTCTTCCCTTCTTCCAAAAGGTTAGTTTAAAACGTCTTTTTGACAGTCAAGTCCTCAAAAGCTTCGTCAAACGCTTTTCTAAACTACTCTGCAACTATCGTTTTAGGGGTACGCCAAGTTGCTTTGCCAGTTGACAGCTCACACTTCTAACCCTTTGATATACGCAAGTAACTTTCGTCCTTTCTATTCCTTTGTTATGAACTCATTCGTGTCTGAATCCTCTTGTCTTTGTACACATTTACACTCGATTACTCAAAGTAAACTCTACAGAGCGGTTGTCACACTTTCCACCTAGTCATTCTGCAGTTTCTTACTGTGATAAAGTGGTCAAAAATTTAGCTGGTGGTTCTCTTCTAGTGGAGGTGTACTGCTCGCTCCCCTTATCCAAAACTTGTGGATACAGTCTTTCAGTTGGATTAAACCAGTCGGGTTCGAATGGTTAGTGCTGTCGACTACTTGTTACAATCGGTTGAATTTAATAACAAGTCCATATGTTACTCTTGGAGTCTATTATCCAAAAGTCATATCTTACAAATTGACTATATAAGGCGACAATTTCATTGTCAAATCTTTCGATTTTTAAACTATAATATAGAGTCATCGACTAGCAACGTTGATTCAAATGATATCAATATTACATGTTATAGATGTCACAAGACTTTATTTATTACAACGATGAGTGACTATGGAGGCTTTCAGTGAAACTTTCCAAGGTTTTCATTCATGTACCTCCAACCTGATAGAATGCCATGATAAGACATAATACACCAGAGCTGGCTTTAACTTACAGGAGAAAAAAAGTTGCAATTTACCATAGTGCCTCGTGTACAATGGTAATAAAAACTGTGTCGTCTTTGCTTATATAGAGTTGCACTGTGTTGCTCGATCCGGGTTTTCCTGTCTCAAACACTTTAGGTTACTATAGAAACATAATATAAACAAATGCAGATGTCTCGCTACATATATGACTGCAAAACAACAGGACTTTTAGTTGTTAAAGTTCGAAAAGATTGGCAAAAGTTACTTCCACACCAGTTGCATTCGGTCAACCCATATCAACCAACTTTTGAATGCACGTCGTTCAAGTTGGTATTATAGACACAACTTTTAAAAATAAATCAACGACTCTTCTCTAAGCTTATATGATCGAGTCAAGGAAGGAAACTTTATATAGATAGTAACCAACTTAAAATTCTGCTCTCGTGTCATAGTTGTTGTAAAGCTTGATAACACGGTATAACTTTTGTCCCGCAATCAGTATAACATGTATTATTATATAAATAAAAAAGTTGACATCCTGCCTCGTACGTAGCTTACTATTCTGAAGGACAAGCTGGTACAACCTTGTTCTTTTAGACACCAACTGTCTATGATAAAGCCTAATAAACCTCGATAAACTGTAGTCAAACAAGGTTGCTTCCGAAGTGGAATCTAGGGGTGCAAGCTACATATGTCTTCAGAAAAGTAACTAGTTCTGTTGTGTGATCCCTTCTCAAGGATACAGTCCATTAGATCCAAGCACGTTTTTCTGCAAAGTATCCTCCAAGTCGCTTCGTTTGTTCGTAACTTTTTCCAAAGGAAAGTTTTTAACAAGTTCCTTTTGGTTTCCTTTTACATTCGAGTTGTAAAAAGCTTCATCAAATGCCTTTTTTAACTACTCTGTAACTAAGCTCCTTCAAGGTAGGTAGGTCACGTTGTCACATGTTTGCAGATTCTCTTCAAAATTGTTATGTATGCGGAAACCTTTCGTTCGTTCTATTCTTTTGTTAGTCAACTCATTGACGTCTGAATTCGGTCCTTTCAAAGGTTCCTTATTGACTCTTGTCCTTCGTTAAACCTTTATACTCGATTACTCAAAGTAAATCTTCCAGAGTGCTCTTCAGCTTTTCTACCTAGTTATTCTCTGCTTCATTACTGTGTTAAAGTGAGTAAAAGTTTGGGTTCTGTTTTTCTTCAAGTGGTGGAGTACTCCTCTCCCTTATACTCTTCCAAAACGTTTGGGCTCTGTAATTTCAATCATTCGTTCAATAGGGCAAAGACAATCGTGTTAGAAGTGTTGGCTCTGTTGACTATTCATGACGGTCTGGTGACTTTAATAATAATGACCCATATGTTATTTTTTGGAATCTATTATTCAAAAGTCATTTCTTCCAAGCTTTGTATATAAAGTGACAATTCAATTCATCGTCAAATCTTTTCAATTTTCAACAATAATGTCGAGTAATCGCCAAAGTTGATTCAAGTGACATCAAGTACATGTATATTATGTCACAAAAACTTTATTTATTCAACGAAAATTGCTTAAGGAGCCTCTCAGTGAAACTTTCAAGGTCTTCATCACTGTATCCAACTCAATAGAATAAAATATAACAAACCAGAAAAGTTACAATTTACAATGGTGCCTTTTGTTCATTGGTAATAAAAACTTTATCTTTTTTCCTTCTATAGTGTTGCACTGTGCTGTTTGATCTGGGGTTTCCTGTTTTTTGGATTTTTCACCTTGCAGTAGTAACTTGAAACAGCGACCCTTGGACTAGTTTAACATTCAAATTGAGCTTCGTCAAGTGCTTATAAAGATGTTGTCTTGTTCTATATACACTGTCCTTTAGCTACTTTGAATGTGAATGCTGCCCTTTCAAGGGTTGCTTTTCGACTCGTCTGCCTCATACACTTTCCTACTCAACTGCTCAATGTTAGGTTCTCAGTGTTCTCAACATCTTTTCAACATGATTGTCTTGCTATTTGTTACTGTGTTGACGTGACTAAAAATTTTCACTCAGTTTCTCCTCAAGTATTGTGAACTTGTCACAGTGGTGGTTCTTCCAAAGTTTCCCAACTTTCAGTTTGAGAAAACTCATTTCGTTCTCTTGTATTGTGTTTTTGTGGACCGTTGGTTGTGTATCTTTCAACTAATCATTCTGTATATTTCATAGTGTTGCGCAAGGTATTGTAGAAGCTGCTTATCCACCAACAGAGAGCAGTACCAATCCCTTGTCAATGGGTTCACCTTGGCCAAAACCAAGACACAATTTTGCAGTTGGATCGTTCCTTTTGTTGTCGACTGATACAACTCGTCGTGGTCACACTACCACTTGAAATATTATTGACGTGTCAAAGACTTTCTTATTCAAACCAAGTAAAGGCAATTGAAACGCCTTGTGAAAAAAAGAGAAAAGACCAGTGTGGTCCAATCAACTGCTGGTGTGGTCAACCAGTAGATGCTCTGCTCTGTCCTTTGTCCAAAGAGGAATAAAAGAGCTCTCAAAAGGACGAGTTGTCCGTGACTCGATTGCTTTTTCTTAAATTAAAGATGATAAGAAATGAGTTGAGAATTTCAACTTGCCTTTTTATGTAAACTTGATCAAATAGAGTCAAGATTGATTAGTTGATTTTCAAGTCAATCACTTTTGCTCGTAAAAAGTCGCCTAATTTGTTGGTGAAAACTGCAACTAGAAAAGTAATAGTAGTTTAAAGATCTTTTGACACTGGTGGCTTTTTCGAGGCAGCTCAAGCTGTTTTCGACTAGGCCAATTTTTCTTCTTCTTGGTCCCCATCCCATTGGGTTGGCAGCCATCCATCCAATTTTCGGGCCCATCTGTTTGTAGGCTTCTTCAACAGCTTTAGTATATATACCTCACATAAAATTCAAAAATTTAAAAGAATGAGCAGGTTGAAAATGATCATAAAAGAGTGCGCAGTATCATAATATAACTCGAACACTGTCAAGTTCAACTGGAATCGGACACAAAAAAAACACGAAAGGAACATTCTCATGTCATTTGTGGCATGTAAAACGCACAAACTTGGTGTTTAATTGACATTGGAAAAGTTTTCATTCATCGTTGTCACTATTATCGTCATTATATATACTCTCTGAACCATTTTGTAGTGGGGTGGATTTGAACAGTCCATGTCTGATACGCACCCTCATGTTTCTATAGCAGACATAGATAAGGTGGTAAGCAAAAGGACCAATAGTTTTCAATGTGTGTTACATGACTCGATAAAAGTGCTCCAAGAAACATGGTACAAGCTAGTTTCAAATTTATCCTGTCTACACGATCAAAAGGATTGTGTCTTTTAGCACTATTTCCGTTACCTCTTGCAAGTGACAGTGTCATGATTGTCAATGAATCCCAGCAAATAACCTGTAAACTATGTGTGTCAGGTATAACTTGGTTGCTTTCGAAAGCTGTAAAAGAATACAATATATCACAGCAAACACTTTGAAATGATTATCGATACAAAGTCTCGTCAAGACATATTTCTAGTGGTTTCAATGATCAAAGTGAGAAATAAAGCTCTAAAATACAACTCCCATTAAAAGCCACAGTCGCTTGAATGGACTTGGCAATGTCACCGAGGTTTCCATGTTTCGTTCCAGAGTTGAGTACATATACAAAGAACAGAAGTTGTAATTTTAGAAATCACCTCAACAAAACCGTGTTTATATGCTTGTGTAAAAAACTGAAACAAAATAATCGGCAAGGTTTTACAACCAAGACACAAGTAAACACGTATAGGTATTCATAATTGTATCAATGGTCGTCCTCAACAGCAACCATGCGATAATTCTCAATCAAATCACTCTCCAATAGTCTAGTTTGAAGCAAATACAGTTGAATACAAAAGGACAAGAAGCTGTCGTAACACAACATAGTAAAACACATATCAAATATAAACCTGTACTAGACACCTTTGAAAAGTTAAAATCGCCATTGGCTTTTCCAATCCTATTCTTCTACTATATAATTACCCACAAGACGTTTGATGAAATCACCAAGTTTGTGAGAGATTTCGTGCTGTTATATAAACATAATATAAACAAGTGGGGATGTGTTGCTTGCGTTGTTTCCTCATCAGTCCACATTTTGGTCAACTGACACCCATCAGCAACGTTAAAAAGTTCAAACATAAACCAACAATTACAATGGCATTTCATATATGTACTAATCGACCTGTATTTTCTATTATTGTATGAATAAAACAATGTGAACATACTCTACCTCATGTCGCTTATTAGTCTGAAAACATGTGTGACATACCCTTTTCTATCGGCATAGTTCCTAATACAACGTGTTAAACTTCAACTGTGTCCTTAAAACCTAGTCAGCTACAATAAACTGCAGCAAAAACAAGGTTGCTTCCGGAGTAGAACTTAAGGTACTTGCAAGTCACTCGTTCTTCTTCTTTTGCAGTATTGAACAGTTATGCTACATTATCGTTTCTTAGGACTATAGTCCACTTGATCCATTCAACTAGTTTTGTTGTTCTTCCTTCCTTCCTTCCAAAAGGTTAGCTATTAATAGGTTCTTTTGGGTTGCTTTCGCATTCAACTTGTTAAGAGCTGTTGTGGCAAATGCTTTTCAAAACTACTTTGCAACTATCGTTTTACAGGGTTGCCATGAGGTCCTTCTTGACTCTCGTAAACTTTGCACTCGTTTACTACAAGTAACTCTTCAGAGCTTTCATCACTTTTTCTACCTCGTAATTCTACAGTTCAATACTGTGTTAAAGTGAGTACACGTTTGGGTTGTGTTTTTCTTCAAGTGGTGCGTTGAGTGCCAACTCTGAAATTTCAGCCCTTTACAATTGAAGAAGAGGGAGGCTCTTGCCCTATGTATCAAGTGCTGAACCTCTTGACTATTTATTAAAATCTGGTGGCTTGAAAAATAATGACCCATATGTTGTTTTTGAAATCTAGTATTCAAAAGTTGTACCTTCAAACCGAGTATACAAGTTGACAATTCAGTACCAAATCATTTCAGTTTTTAACAATAATATTGAGTAATTGTGTACCTGATTCTTTATATCAGAAAAATTTGAATCCGACAAACATTGAAAATAAACATCAAACGGACTAGTTGTACTTTACCTGTGGCCAATAACAGGCACAAACTTGATGTTTATACACAAAGTGGTTGGTTAGTCCATTGAATATACGCACCCTCTGTCATATAACGTCAACATTGAAGAGGAAAAAAGGTTGAATAGTGTTGAGTGTGTGATTGATGGCTCCATAAAAGTACTCTTACAAACACTCTTTATCCATAGTGAGTGAAAATGCTGCTAAAAAGTCACAACAACTTGAGTACACCAAGAGTATCACTTGAGTTCCCAACTTTATTCCAGTGCTAAATACAAGTGTGAAGAACAAATCACAATATTCGAGCAGTATATTGTTTCCATACTTGTACAAGCATTGATGAAACAAAATAACCTCTAAAGTTTTACAAACAAAACCTTGTTAAACAGGTATAGATACCAAAACCAAAATCTCAATGGTATGGTTCTCATCACATCTTGCCAGGAAACCAATTATTTTGGAAACAATATCTTTGTGCTCTAATATCAGTTTTTCATGTGATGACTTTTCATTTTTTAGTACGATTTTTTTTACACTTGTACATTTTACGTCGAAACTGTATTGTTATTTAATATGGGCGAACCAAGAACGTCGGCCACTGAAACCAATGCCAGCAATATGTCTTCATCGATTAATGTTGGTGATGTAACATGTTTGGATAAAATGCAGAAAAATTATCACTACAGAGAAGATGCATTGCTGCCAGTACTCGGCAAGTTAACTGAACCCCACACAGTACCTGATGTTCGGTATCGTTGTTACCTACAGTATTTTTCGTCAATTTCTTTTCTGAAAGGTCATTTGCAAAATTGTGTATTAGAATAACGTAATATTAATATATACAAATTTTGCGTCTATTTGTTAACCATGGTGATTAACGGATGTAATCTTTTTAACACTCGAGGTTGAATATTGTATTGAAGATAGTTCCATTTTGAATCCATACAGAAACTATAACAAAATGACACGTTCTGAATCCTTAGCACACATTAGATATATGTGTGTCGCAACAGAAATCAATCGAGTTATGACTTGTTTCCAAGGCTGCTTTGCTACTGTCGTATTTCATTCTTTCAACCAACTACTAAAGTTTTTTTTTGCTGATAATTACTTTAAAACAATCAATGCATGCGTTGTCAGACCAAATAAAATATTTATCCTATGGCTTAATAACCTGTCTTCTTTGAAGTTCAGGAACAGTGTCTACTATTATACACTTATCAGGTGTTGTTATAATACATACCATTTTAAAGCTGGGTTCTGAAGACCAATGTACAAGTCGCTCACTACCAGTTAAATGTTGGCTAATGTGAATTGTTTGATTTTAGCAAAAAGAACAAGCAAGTTTCCAACGACGAAATAAAGGCTTCTACCCTTGGAAAGTTATTTCTTTACTGACCAACATTGTAACACAATACCCAACCTAATAGTTTTTGAGGCAACTTGTGTCAAAAAGAGAAATAATTTTCCTAACATCCGTCTCAGCTCAACTAAGTGACAAAATGTAATTCAACAATGAGAAATAAGTGTGCTGGAACCTTTCGGTATCGTTTGTCAGTATGCGATATGGTTACACAAATAATAAAGCTGGAAAACATATAGTCCAGAGTGATAAACTACAAATATTATCGACACGCTTTTATATGGTTGTCTCTTCTACAGTAATATTATTTGAGACGTTCGTCTCTCTCTCTCTCTCTATGCTTAATTGAGCTTGAATACCTTTAAAAGTGTCCTTGTAGTGTAGTTTCACGACATGCTTTCTATACATGTTTCTTACTGTGAACTAGTCTCAATTCTGCAATTGAAGTTCAGAACACAATGTTTTTCATATTTGAGCGTGCGGTACATCTGTTACTACCAACCACAACCAACAATATGGTAAGAAAAATGTTGTTGATATCTACACAAATAGTAGTAGCATATAGCTTGAGTATTGAAGAAAGTTACAATAGGCTAAAGGCATAATTTGTTGCCATGTTCACAATGAATGCAGTTTCACCGTACCCAGTCTACAGTTAGCTATTCTTACTTGTCTAAAGCCTCTCCATTAAATATTTGGTTTCTCTATGCCTTTTGAAGATATTTGATCACAATAAGGTAATATTAATATATACTAGTATTACGTGTATTTGCAAAAGATGGTTACAGATGTAACTATTTTTAGTAACATTGAAGTTAGAATTCTCGTAATATTGAGTGTTTCTTTCTGACTCCATATAAACACTGGTAAGAAAATGAAACATTCTAGAATTCTAAGCGTACAACAGATAAATACACTTTGCAACAGAACTCAATGGTGTTCTGACCTGTATGTTCAAAGATAACTTTGCTACAATCGCAGTTCATTCCTTTCAAGCAGCTTTTGGAATGCTCTATGCTATAAATTACTCCAAAACAGTCAAACCATTTGTCGTAAGACGAAATGAACAATATACTTTATGGTCTGATTAGGTCTCTTCTGTGACGTTTGGGAATAATCCTAACTTTTATTTAGTTACATGTTAATGTTATTATATATCCAATTTAAGGCTTGTTTCTGAAAGCAAGTACCGCCTGTTAACTGGCTTCTTCGTTTGCATATTAACAGCTTAGTCATCGTTTATTGATCGAAGCTCTATGTAAATTGTTTAAAGAGCAAGTTACACAAAGTTCAGTAGAAAGAAAGTCAATTACTAGATATTAAGTAGGACCAATGAATCTTCAATTGTTTCTGATAGACAGAACAATGAGGCCGTTCAAAACCGATACAAAAGAAGTTGTGTAACAAGTAGACTCAAGCACCCTCTGTCCACTTTGTTGTGGTCTGTCCAGGTTGGATTTGAATCTACTCAAAAGATATGGTTCAGAATTGTAAATTACAACTTGCAGTATCCTAGTGCTCATAAAAGATGTTTCAAAGCGGTCATGAACATAACAGAAAGCATCTGAGTACAGGGAAAGATAGCACCTATAGAGTCACCATACCCTTCGCTACTCATCTTTTTGGGTGCGGCAAGTCGGCCTTTGTGAAAAAATATTTGAAATTGTTGAGGCATTTTGGTGACAGATCCTTGGAGTATTCTTCTGTTGACCCCTCAAGGAAGAGCTTTTTAGAGAACCTAAAGAACGCTGCCTTTCTGTATGTTACTTTGGAAGAGTTGGAGCCAATGATTCCTTTTGAAGAAGAGAGAAATTTTAAACGGGCAGTTCATTATTTTTTGATTAAAACTGCCTATACACAGATGGGTCTTGCAGAACCTGATCCTGACGAGTGCTTTGAGGAATTGAAGCTTGGAAGTGATGCGCTGCATAAGAAAATCCGAACTCTTCTGAATATACCAAAGGAGCAGTTTTTGTTAATATCCTTTGATGAAGTTGGTGCTTTGGAGGGCTAGACTGATAGGTTTGATTTTGATATGCATCCTGTCGCTGGCATTCGTCCCTACATTGAGTTTTTTGGTATTATTCGAGAGTTGTGTAAACAAGAAAACCTATTCTTTATTGTAGTTGGGAGAACCCGAGGTTCAACCATACAGAACCACATGTGTTCTGTCTCAAGTGTTGTCCTAAAGCTTATTCCTCTTGCCCCTCTGGAAAAGGAGAATATCGTGGAACATCTCGAGAAGAGCTCAATTGTTGCAGCTCCCAACAGTCCGAAAGTTTCTGATATTGTCTGTAATGAAAAACTGTTCTATCATTCAACTTGAACAGTTGGTATTAGAGTTTGTTGGAGGTTCCTCGTTTCCTTGTAAGAGCAGTCAATATGCTTTTGCAGGTTGCAAAATCACAACCCAATTTTTCATTTTCCAAAGAAGTTTGTTGGTCTATAATGAATTATCCAGATGCACCAGAGCATTGTGTTGCTCCATTTCTGCCTCGCTTCGTATCTCTTAGCGCTCGAAAACGGCGTACTATGGAAATGCTTTTATTATTTTCCTTATATCGCATTCGATTTCGTTCACATGAAGAAATGAATGTCGGTTCCAATCATACTGTGCCTTTATTGGATTATGTTAGTGACATGTTTTGTTATCGTTGAGAGTTTGAAGAGGAGAATGGCAATACAAGCTATGAAGTATGGATTCCAAAGTTGTTGGTTAAATACATGGAAGGTCAATTTACATCCGAACCTTTAGCTAAGTTACTTTTCAAGACACTATTTGCACAACCCGTTGATCTTTTGTTGGAATCGAAATGTCGTGTTTTGGGAGGTTTCGTTGCTACAAAGTTGTATTTCCATTTTTCGCGACATCCTGTGAATAGTTTATTGTTTTTCTATTTGGACTCGAATGCAATTGTACACGTCATCAATTTCGACTGCTTATTATATGAAATCTATACATCATACCGAAGCAAGACCAGGAAGAGAGAGAAGTACTTGTGGTAACAATGAGTGGGAAAGGATTGTCCGAGAAGTATTGAAATTTGAAAAAAAAAGTTATATCCATGCCAGCCTACTTTGCATAGTCCAGATATATTGCTCAAGTTGCATGGAACGACAAGTGAAGCAAACCTAAATGTTAGTTTTGCCTGTAAAGCCTGCTAGAGCTCGGATGGCATAGAATGTTCGGAAATTTTAGAGGAAAATGCATGTTTCTGCAATTGATTTATAATCAAATATTGTCTAGTCATCCCACAGTACACAGTTTCTTGAATATCCCAAATAAGTCATTTCAGTCGTTGTTATTTCTCAGGAGACAGAAAAGGAGATTTCGTGGCTCCTGATAGTTATGAGTTGGTTATTCTCTCTAAAAGGTTTCTTGGCAAATATATCTTTGCTAGCCTTAAGGGACGCTACAAGTCTACTGGTAATTCCCATTGGGAAGATGCTGGCATATCCAATATATGTGTCATCTTTTGAGGAGATTCAGTGAATAAAAGTATTGTCTGAATATTTGGAAAATATCCAAAGCAGTTGCTAATTTTTGATACAGAACTGTCCAGACGCTTGGTGTATTTTTTGGACATGGCAGTTGTTCCATGGAGAATTTGAAACTATTTACGACGATGTCTTTGGTTAACTGATCACAAACTATGTTAAAAACATTTAAATTACATACAATTCATTATGCTTCAAGTGAAAGAAATCAGGTCTCCTTGTAATTGCAATGAGATGTCCAGAGCATGTGCAGGTCAACGAGTATACGAACAGTACGAATTCCAATTTGTAAAACGTAGCTTCTTCCTTCACCAGAAACAAGTAAGTCACAAATTCCATACAGTAGTTGTTTTCAAAGAAACAGATAGCTTGAGTATCTCATTCATAGTGTGGGGTACAGTGGAAATGCAATGGAAAAGAACAAGTTCTCCCACCACCAATGGGTTGTCGAGGTCCCATCGTTGTTACAATAAATAAAAGTCTCTTCGAAACTACCTATCTAGAACAGTCGTTTTCATTGCAGTGCAACATTGGAAACGCAACAGTCTACAGCAGACTTCAAGTAGCTAAATGAATACATTCTATGTGTTTCTAAAGGTAGTGGCTGTTTGTAAATATAGTCGAGAAAGAATGATTATTATTTATGGATAAAGTAGTGTCTTGGTATCATTTATCCAAAGATAATACTATTTGCATACCAAAAGAGATTTCTTTACTATGGGAACAACTGAGAGCACCCTCATGTAGAATAAACCCTAAATAAACCCTTGAAAAGAGCGGACGTTGCAGTCTAAATTAATTTGGATTGATTGTTGGTTGTGATACGTACGAGCTGTTCACACAAGTTGTCACCTGTTTCGTGCAACATATAGATATTTTGGCAATTCTTGTTGCTCCCAAAGTTTAAAGTGACTTTCTGAGGGTGTTTCTGTGCAAAAATAGGTATTTGACCAAGTTTGGAAAGTATAATGTGAGCGCAAAGAATGAAACTTTGTGATGGCTTCTATGCTCCTCTAGTGAATCGAGAGGAGGCAGTTGTACAAGTTTTGACGGCTTTTAGTGAGTCTTTGAAAAAGATCCGAGTGAGACATTGAAAGCTGCGGGAGCTCGTCCGGTAGTTAGTTTTGCCGGACACATGTATGGGTCCGGCAAAACTGTCTTCGGACAGCATTTTGCCGAATTTCTTGCAATGAACAAGGAATTTGTTAAACAAGAAATGGGTAGAAAGTTGCTTCCTGGGAGTAGAACGCTGGAAGAAGGTTTAAACGCACTGTGTGACGAGACGATATATGTATATTTGGACCTGTACTCCTTTCCTAATGAAGGTCACAGTTTTAAGTATGTCTTGTATGAGTGTATTTGTAAAGATGCTCTATCAAGCAATCTCGTTGACAAAGAGTTGGCTGAAGGAGTTATTCGTCTTATTCCCCAACGTACTACAGAGTGGTTAACAACGCTGCTGCAAGTCACAAAGAAGAAATATTTGTTTGTATTTATTGATGAAATTGGCCTTTTGGGAGAACCAAAGCGCTTCCAGTTTAACGATCTACAGAGTCCTTCTTCAAATGAATCACCTTCTGCAGTATATCGTATGTTTTTTGGACTTTTGTCGCCTTTGGCTCGTGTAAATCGTGTACTTTGTGTGGTGGCTGGAAGAAGTGATGCTATTGTGCGACAAAAAGAGGATGCGATGCCATCACGAGTCCAATTGGAGTTTTTAAAGCTTGATCCTTTTTCTCTCCAAACGACAGATGCCTATATAAGAAATGCAAAGTATGACGACGTTCCTCTTCAAAACATCGTTTTTCCTCACATTCCACATGGAATGGATTATCTTTCAAGAATAGTATGGGAATATACAAGTGGTGTTCCAATCTATGTCCGTCATGTCTTGTCTCAGTTAGCAAAGAAATGCTTGTCTAGTTCAGAATGGAAAGATCTTTCAGAAGAGGAACTAAGGGAGAAGATAGAAACTATTGTTCCAGATTCTAGTCTTTTTGTGGATCCCTCTCGTATGAGACCAGAAACAATTGCAGTTTTTTCTTCTATGCTACTCGTCAGTGTTTTGGAAATTCCTATTCACCAAGAAGAGACTTATTACGGTGGCATAAAGTTGGGTGCATACTCAAAGTATGCATTGGATATAGCCAGTAATTTTGGTTTTTACTATTCACAAGAGAATACGGATAAGACTTTCAAGCTTGTCTATCCCAAAATTGTGTTGAACTATTTGGAAAAGTGCCATTCCGGTATTGTAGTGTTTGGTTTATTAATCATTTAGTTTCATCGATGAGTCTTTACGGTGTACCAGTGACTCGTGGAATAGTATTTGAAATTCTTATTGCTCTCCTATTGTATCTTCGATTGTGTTTCTGTTCCAGATTGAGTATGATTAGTATATTCCGTAAAACATGGGTAGAGGATTTTGAGATCAGAGGCGATGGTTCAATGCGAATGCGTCGTTATCGTCCAAGTTATGTTGCATCTTTTAGTTCGAGTGTATCAGGAGATATTAGTAGCACAGGACAAACATTTCATCCAAGTGCATGGAAAGCATTCTTTGATACTTATTTATCCAAGGAAGATGGAATCTTTATTCCTGTAACCCCTCAGTCTCGAGGACCAGATTTGATAGTTCGTATATCCAAACAAGCCGAAACAGAAACGAACAATCCTTCTTCGACTCCCTTGAACAAGAACAGGCAAGAACCTATCTATGTCATTGGTATATCTTTAAAATGTTATCGGATGGATCGAGGAGGAATTGGTCGTTCACAGATAAAGGAAGAAGTAGAAAAGTTTTTGATTCCAATATCAAAAGATATCGACCTGGAAGAACAGAATGTATTTGCGATACAGCTCATCATTAGTACGAATTATACTGAACAAGTCATAAGCAATTTACAGACAACCAGAATTGGGTATTGAATAGCGGAATTTATTATGAGCAAGACAATAGAGAACTGAATGTCCGTCCACATAATGCTCCGCCACTTCGTGGTGCAGTTAGTCAGTGGCTAAGTATTCCTGATCGTTGCCAACTCGTTGTTTGTTCAACAGAGACTTTGAAGACATTTTTAGGCAGTGATGCTTATAAGGAGTTGCAGAAAAAGCTTCAAGTGGATAATTCACTTCCACAAACGGAAAAATTGAGTGTATTGAGTGTTGTATTGGATAGTTGGTTAAGTCATATGCCTTATCGTGTTTCTGAGTCGGAGGAGAAATCAGCCACACCAGAAATAGATTCATTTTCAGATACCAACGCAATGCAAGTGGACTATGGACGAAAACGTGTTGTACGAGATGAACCTCAAGGGAGCAGTGTCTCCCTAAAAACGAATGTTCATCCAGGAATGGATACGACGAATGCGATGCAGTTGAAAGGTAGAGAAGTTGCAGGATCGAGTTCTTTCGAGTCTTCTTTGATTGGAAAACTTTCTTAAGAGAGCGTTGTGTTTTTCGGAAGCTTCTGTGATTGAACGATATGCACAAAGTCTGCGAGTGTTTACTCCAAGTTCTTTTCCATATGTAAACGATCAGTGGTTGTTCAGCTTTGGCATAGAACCGCAAGATGTGCCCATTATACTCAAAGCAATAGTAGAATATATGAACGAGAGAAAAAATCCGGATTCGTAAAACTTGTAAAATTTACTGAGAGCCAGTCGTATACATTTCTTTCTACAGATAATGTGTTAAGGAGATCAAACCTGTGAGTATAATTCTAGTATTTGAAGTATCTTTTATAAACAAGTGAAGTTTTTGCGTCCATGGCATTGATTTACAATGTGTTGTTGTTGATTGAATGCAAGTCTTGAAGGCATGAACAATTATTCCATCAACGCCACTAGCATTTTCTACCTGAGAATTCATTCGCTTTTTTATACATTTTCAGAAATTCGTGTCGACTAGTGTCTCATTTAGTAGTGTCTATAGCATTTAGAGTTTTCCATAACGAATATGACCTAGCCTACAACAATTTCCACTTTTGGAATACAGTAATGTAGGAAATGTTCAATGCTCCTTATCTCAAATCTATTTCTTTAATCTTTGTCAATAGGAACAAATAACATCCATCAAGTCAAATGGTTTAAAAAAGAAAGATGCAGGGAATAAGAAACGATGTATTGGCAACTTGTCCTTAGACTTGAATCTGACGGCCTATTTAGAATAAAGAAAATTACTGCTTTAGGTTTCTTGTAGAAATTTTGTTATATAATGTATTAAACAGTGTATAACAAGTTCAAACAGAATAAACCTCCTATGATTGCAGCCTGTCCAAAAAGCCTATCCAGACATTGTAGTGGTTTTCTGGTTGCCTCTCTTTTGTATTCATTTGGTTTGCCAGTAAAAGAGTTCATCGCTTGATAGATACCAAACTTGGACTCAATTTCCGACTTGTCAATAGTGTTAAGTATTTCCTACTCTTGTTTGTCTACTCAATCAATGACTGCCATAGTCCAACAAGTCAGAAGAAGGTTAGGAAAACGAAACTGGAAAGTTCCATTCTGTTGGAGCTTTAAGTCCAATGTATTGATAAGAACATAACAAACAGAATATAATAACACTGCTGGAGAGATGGAATGTTTTCAGTTTCTAAATTTCTTGTAATACCAATCACTAAACTCGCAAAGGTATCATTTATGCAATAACAATACCTCATAAGTAAGGCAAGACTAATTCCATAGTTCTAAGATAGATCCAATTCTTTGTCATGAAGAAGAAGCAAATTATAAGAGAAATTGTGAATTTTTCATATCTAACAGCGCTGCATCGAGCTCGATGGATTCTTTATTTCATTGCAACACCTTCTTAAATGAACGTTCTGACCTTTCTGAAGAAGAATTTTCTGTTTATCTTTCACTAATCTCACAATTCGGAGGACTTTGGCTTCGACTCAGATGGGCATTCGTGACTCAAAACTACTTACTGGAACAATAATGAAATTTTCACAGTCCAAACAAGTAGACAACATGCATTTCCAAACACCCACTTGGATTATATGTTGGCAGTCCTCAAAGGAAAACCAATTTGCAAAAGAATCTGTTTATCTGGATACAATGCTACCATATGCTATGTTGTAAAGTCGGTTGCAGTCCATTCATGCAAAGTAATAAAGTTTTGAGTTATTACAGAAGTAAAGACTTTATGTAGTTGTAATAAAAATTTATTTTATCATAAAAGATAAATGGGAAGCAAATGTATAGTTTATGATGACTGCTTTCTTTTATGAAATTCAGTCACAGTCTTCTAAGACAGTTGAGATCTGTTGAAAAGTATTGACGACTGCATCATTACAAATTGAAGTTAGTCATCTCCAAATTTTGTAGTTTTCAAGAATGACATGAGACTTTTGAATTTTTTGTATATTGAATAGTAGGTTCAGGTATTCGTAACGAAAGCAAGTTCAAGCATATCCAGGGCAAGTCAGTTAATGAGGTGTCTTCATGATCAGTAAATACTCTGTATATAAACTTGGCTATAACTGCTGTTGGAAGAATGACACTATAATATTCGTAGTTGTGTCTTTCACGTAAAACGTTTAGATATAAAATTGTTTACAAGCATAGAAACAAGTCATTTTCAAGCAGATAATGAAACAACTTATTTGCTCTAGTTATAAATCAAGAAGTTAGGTGCGTCGACATACAGTTGCTCTGATATATACAAATTTCAATATCGTGCAAGCATATCTAGACAAATAGCTATGGAAGCCATAGAAAGGTCAATTAACATCGATTGTCACATTCAATGAGAACAATATGGACATCTATTGCTTAGTGCATACAAATTGACAGTGTTCGTCACTAAGTTTACAGATATTTATTATCATAGCAATACAACAAAGCAACATGTGACGTATCCAAAACAAGGCCACTAAAACCCAGAGCTTTCATGATTTTCACTGCTTTTATTCTTTTCAGTCACAATATTTTTATAGGATATACAGAAATGAGCTCCTTGACTAACAAAAGTAATCAACTTCTCCAAGACAGGGCTTTTCAACTAAAAAGTTTTAATTTTCATTTAAGAGTGATTCTCTGAAATATTATATTGTTTTCCTTTTTCCATAAGAGATTTTGTTTTCCTATGGGACTTCTTGGTGGAAACTTGTCATATGTTGCTAGTGTTTATGGTATTCAACAACAGACAGTTGTATGTGGAAAAGAACACAGGTCATACTTTGTTTCATCAAAACTACGAAAACGAAAAAGAACCAAAAGTGATAACATAATTTCTGGAGGGGTCTTGGAACCGACAAAGAAACCCACTCATCAATTGACAAACTTGTGTAGACACCAAACGAAAAGCAACTATTTGCAGCGCCATCAAACCAAGTCTTGTAGAAGAATAGAATGGAGTTGTATGTCTGCCCCTAATGAAGATCAACCAGAGAATCTACCTTCTGAATTTCCTACTGGATTAACACTCAGCCAACAGTTGTTATTTAGAAGCTACATTGAAGAAGTAAAGAAAATGTCTTCCTCTCAATGTCAAGCAATGATTGTGGAGTTAGTAAAACAGACCATGATGAAGGCAAGTGACTACTGTCTTCTTAGTTATTTCGTACTTCTGACAAGTTTTATGATCAACTTAGGATAATATCATGCGTTCTTTATTGAGACAGCCAGGTATGAGTCTTACTTCGCAGTTACCTAATCCTGAAGAATATCAACAATGGGATGGAGACCCTTTTCAGGTTGATACATCAAGTCCAATGATTGAACCTTGGCCAGGCTTTGATTCAGATACTTTGAAAAGAAAAGCTCAAGAACAGCAAGCTACTCCAGACCAATCTATTTATCCAGATTGGATAGATTGGACAAGAAAACCAAATAGTGAAGAAGAAAATTGAATTACTTGGCTCAATCATATTGCATTCACTTGGGCATCATCAACAAGAGAAAATGTGTCTTATTCCAATCAAAATTGATATTTTAGTCATTCTTCCAAGTTTCCTAATTTGGTTCTTCTTAATAATAACAATGGCGATATTTCAATCTTCCTTCTAACTTTTCCAAAGCTTGAATACTTATCACCAAATGATCTTTCTGAATAATATCATAAACATTGATCTTTTCCAGGGTCATTACTTTTGCCTGTGGAACAAAAAAGGCAGCATCTTCCAAGTTATCAGAAACTCCTTCGAAATCATCCTTTCTTGTGTCCACAATAGCCATAGAATTCCAACCAATTCGTTTCAAATGACTATGAAGAATATCTGGATCACTCGAGGGTAAGGAACAATCCTGAAGAATCCACAATCTACCATCCATCATTCGAGAAGTCAATATGGATCGAAGTCCATTCTCTACCAATTTTCGTGATTCTTCATAAGAATAGTCTTTAGGCTTAGGACCATGAGCTACACCTCCGTGAACCCATAAAGGAGAACGAATACTTCCTTGACGAGATCTACCAGTTCCTTTTTGGGGCCTAGGCTTCCTACCACCACCAGATACTTCTGCACGAGTCTATCATTTCATAAGTGTTGTTTTAATAAAATGACAAAACTTCAAAATATACTTACTTTTGTATTATGAATACCTTTTCGAAAACTTGCCTTTTGCCATACGACAACTCGATGAATAATATCAGGACGAATAACGGCATTGAATAACATTCCCGGTAGTCTAATAGTATCTATTGGAATAAACTGATTAAACTTTTCAAACACCAAAGCTTCTCTATCTCCACCAGCCCAGTCAGGAAGTGTTGTTTCTACAGACGACTGAACGAGAAGAGAACTTGCTGCAACAAGATATAAGAGAGTTGAAAACATTAGGAGACTGTGCTTACCAGGTACTATTTGTCCACTGTCTGATAAACAAGTTGTTGAAGATTTGGGTAATATAATTTTTCCTTGCACTGGGTGAAAATAACGTTTCAGTTCTTTAGTAACTTTGGGTAATTCTTTTATGGTCAATAAACAACGCCACATATGAGTGTCTGGTGTCCAAAAAAACCAAAAAGAAAATCGACTGCTGTACAAAGGTCGTTGTCGTTGCACAACAATTCAAACCAATCGATGTTATGCAGAAAGTGACTACGAAATACAAATGACTTGGCTACAAAATACTCTTTCCAATAAACAGTCGTTACAGTAAAACATTTGTTGTCTGAACTATACTCTTCTAGAAAAACAATTTGGTCATTGACTAAGGACCAATATGAGAAGAAGAGCAGGTGCTGTTGTATTAGATGAAAGTGGAGAGAAAGTACTCCTGGTTACAAGTTCCAATCCAGCCTGGAAAGACCGTTGGATCCTTCCAGCAGGTGGCATAGAAGATAATGAAGTAATTAATGTCTTTATATCTCCAAGAATATATTTTCATATACATTGTTTGGTTACTAGGATGCATTGACAGCCGCTAGAAGAGAAGTGGAAGAAGAAGCTGGTGTACAGACAATTAGCTTGAAAGAATTGTTTTGTTATGAGGCAAGTTGATAGAGTCATAGAATCTCTTTACTGACATCCACTTGAATATAACCATTAGGATTCACTACGTTCCACTAGTACCACTTGGTTTCTGTTTAGACATTGTTATACCTTTCCTCAGAAACAATGGAAAGAAAGTAATATGCGTCTACGAAAATGGTACTGATTAATGAAAACAGATTGAATATATTCAGCATTTGCTCATTCAATATCTTGTCATCATAGGTTCTCTTGGGAAGAAGCCAAACATTTGTTAACATGGCGAAGAGATAGTTGGGAAGCCATTCAACGGGCAGAAAT
This sequence comes from Galdieria phlegrea, assembly GCA_006232345.1. Taxonomy (NCBI): domain Eukaryota; phylum Rhodophyta; class Bangiophyceae; order Galdieriales; family Galdieriaceae; genus Galdieria; species Galdieria phlegrea. Next base: position 26,305 of record SDGA01000101.1, read on the forward strand.
GGTTGGCTGGAGAAAAGTTGACGAAGGACTCTCTATAGAATGAAACGAGTTAGGTTTCGTCAGTTTGTTTATTGGTTACAGACTTCGTTAGACTGGAAACTCATTCCTATATATACTTTGTTATATGCAGCATATAGGAAACGAAAAGACATTTCCTCTGCATTGCGCCACTGCTATCACACCTTTCAACAAGTTTTGAATGTCATTGATAGTGGTAGTAATTGTTTTTTAAAGGCATCTAATGACTTGAAAGATTACTTTAATGGAATGGGTGACGATGATGTACGTAGGAATGCCCTTTTTTTACTTTTCTAACAAAACAAAAGGTTCCCATCAGCTTTGTTCGGTTGCTTCGACTCTTTTCGAGTCCAGAATTTCTGCTTATATTTAGAAATATCTCTGCTGGAGCTTCACAAGGTATTTGTAGGGAATTTGTGGCCCGTCCTCAAGAGAATAAAAGTAAAAGAAGAAAGTCTCAGCAGTCAGAAGCCTCTAATGATAGAGTTGCTGTATTGTCCAAACTTTTAGAAGCTTTTGTTACGCCAAGTGGAGAGCATGTCGCTTCTTTAATTGTTTCTACTGCTGTAAGAGAAGGTTTAAGCACAGTATTTGAGCGATATGACCGTGAAACTGCTTATGCTTCCAAGAAGAGAAAAAATGGTTTTGCGAAAAGTATCCATGAAGATAATCAACAAAAAAAAGAAACCGTAGAAGACTTTCCACCTATTGTGAAGGCACTTTTGGATACTGCTTTGAGTGACGAAGGTCGCAAGTTTATGATAGACCTCTCTGTAGCAGTCACTGCCACTGCAATACCACTAGTTATCAGAAATGTTTGTAAAAACCAAACAAATAACCTTACTCCGAAATTAGAACCAAATATTGAATCATATAGTACAGTTGGGTCCAACTCAAAGATATCAAAGGAAGAGCTGAACAAGGTTTCTGTTTCATTGCATCAAAGGTCTACCTCCAGTATGTTACCTTTCTTTAGAAGACAACCAAATGAAATGATTGATGAGACTTCAAAAGAACAAAGCACACCTAATAATCATTGGCGTGGAACCTCTGCGTCTTCTTTCTTTCAAAAGGCAGCAAAGTTGCTTGGAAAAGAGAAAAAGATAACTGAAATTTCTGATGAAAAGAATCATTTTCAAAATGTCGCTGAAGCACCGTCTGCTTCAAAAGAGAGTACAAAGTTGAAGGACGAGACTTTTATAGAAAAATTGTTTTTCACAGTTTTCAACGATCGACAGTTGGTAGGTATCAGTCATTTCAGTGGTTTGTTGATAGTATTAACATTTTTCTAGTTGACAGATTTGGCAAAAACAGCTTCTTATGAGGCCGTTCGCAGTTATTTATTGACCCAACATGAACTGAATAGTAGAAATACTACCATAAAGACCACAAAGAGATGGACAGCGCCAATGACTAGTAAAGGCGTTTTATGTCGAAAATTGTGTGGAGACTTATTTTATCAATGGTTATATCATGAGGGTCGTGAACCTCAATGGTTTTTCATATAAATATCTCATCTCTTCCAATGTCTAATCATGGATATAGGCATAGAGATGCTAGAGAAAATGCAAATCCTATTTCCATATAGAAACAAGACTCAAATAAACAGTGCAAACAACACAAGCAATCTTTATATATCATGCAACAAAGTCTGTAGACCTACAAATTACCACGAAGTGCTTGATCTTTTTCAATTGCCTCAAACAAGCTCTTGAAATTTCCAGCACCGAAGCCTGAATGATTATGGCGCTGAATTATTTCTATAAAGAAAGTTGGTCGATCCTGTAATGGACGAGTAAATATCTGCAATAAATAACCTCTATCATCAAAATCAACCAGAATATCCAAACTTTCAATCTTATCGAGATCCTCTTTAACCTATAATCATCCTGTTAGACATAGTTTGCTCAGTGAAAACTATCATTCTTACTTTGATAGATGCACCAGCAAGTCTCTTTCGAAGATCTTCATAGTAAGTCTTTGGTGCTTGAATAAAGTTGACACCTCGACTACGTAAAGCAGCTATTGCACCTATAATATCCATGGTATGCAGCGCAATGTGTTGAATGCCTGGACCACCATAATAATCAACAAATTCTTGTATTTGACTTTTCTTCTTCCCAGCAGCAGGTTCATTAACAGGCATTTTGATACGTTCTTTTGTGTCTGTTACAACAACAGAACGTAATGCAGAATATTCAGTATGTATCTGTGAATCATCAACAGACCAGAAACGATGGAATCCAAGCGTTTTGATATACCACTCCACGACTCTATTCATCTCTCCATCAGGTTGGTTGCTGACACAATGATCTATCACTTGAAGTGACGGTACCGGAAGTGAAGAAACAAGAGGGTCTTCTTTTAACTCTTGTAGTCAGGCATGAATGCACCTTTATAATTCTTCCGTTCCACTAAACTGTGATGCATGTCGCCATATCCAGCATAGATAGTAGCAACAACAACTTGCCCGTGTTCATCAGACATGGTCTGTGGTTTCTGAATGACTTTTGCTCCATTCCTTACTGCTTCTTGAAATGCTGCTTCACAGTCTTCCACCTAGAGTGAAAAGCACTATGTTCACACTCACATATGGGACAAATGTCTGACTAAAACCTACCTCAAAAGCCAAGTCTTTCACACCGTCACCATGTTGCTGAACAAATTTTCCAAGCTCAACGTTGTCTGGTTCCAAGGCACTAGAAAAGGCAAACAGAATTTTGTCATGCCTAATGACCTGAGTCATCACTTGGCGGCTTCCAGTCTCCAAGCTTTTAAAGGCACAAGGTTTAAACCCAAACCTCGAAATGTAAAAGGATGCTGCTTGTAAGGCGTTTCCAACCCAAAAGTGAGCGTGGTCAAAGCCTCTGAACATAGAACCTATCAACATAGTTCCGTTTGCACTGTTATTGTTGTCCATATTTCACGACCGATTTCACAAAAATGTTTAGCAACCTGCAGGTTATCATGTCAAGAGGACAAACCCATAGACATAAAATTAAAAAAGATACAAATCATGGAAAATCCCTATAGAAAATGCTGCCGCCATGGCTTAGTGGTTAAAGCGTTGGTCTTGTAAACCAAAGATCCCGAGTTCAAATCTCGGTGGCGGCTTGGATACGAAATGTCCCATTTTTCTTTTATTTCCATGACGAATTGTAGGAACTTTCCACCCCAAACTTTGTTTCTTTTGACTTTCCTGGGATTTGTCTCCAACAGAAGTGTTGAGGATAGGATTTTTTAGAAAAGCGGCATCCAAATGGAATCTTCGTATCTTTTTTGTACTCAAACCACTGTTTACTACACCCCATTGGACCATTTTCAATAGGACTCTTATTCGTCAGACATGGTTCATACGTAACATTAGTGTCAAGAGAAGGAATACGATGCAGCAATTTTGTATAGGCTAATAACAAGATAGACCAATATTCCTGAATGGCTTCAATGCTCAAAATCTCTGAAGAAAACTCAAGAGCTTGTTGAGAAATAAGCTTCAAATTGGCATCATTCTTCCTAGCCCACAATACTCTTTCAATTAAATCTTCCATATTATGAGAAACAGGAATGTAATGATAAAATGGTATTAAAAGAGGCTCATACCATTGCTTCCACATGGAAGTTTGAGCAAACAAAACGGAACCCGAACTCAGTATTCCTCTTTTACGTGACGACCCTAATCCTCCATCTACGTCCAAAATGTACTTGTAGCGAGATTCCTCTCTATGAGTTTTAAATGACCTTAAGGAAGCTCCGGTTCGGGCCTGCAACTCTTCCACGGATATTTCCGGAGACAACTTGATCCATGATGTGATGCCAGCATCCACCAAGTCTGGGTAAAGGTCGCTGATTCGAGACAACAGGACACGAGTACAAAGATACCAATTATTTGCATTTAAATGAAAACATGAAGAAGACCCTCGAAATACTACTCGATCATCTTTCTGTTGCCAATAAACAACTTGCTCTTTCTCATCAACTGTTCCATTTAAAGAAGCAGGAGACTTGGAAATCTCTTCAAAGTCATCCCATGAATAGTTCCCATTACTTCCAAATTCCACTGGGTCAGGAATAGGTATATCAGCATGCAAACTGGAAGTTCTAAATGAAAAGATTGGTAATCCAGCCAAAAGTCCTGAAATGGAATCGGTGGTGACTCGAGGACCATCTCCTACGTTTATAATAAATTCGATTGGATCTTCATATTGCAGAAGCTTCATATGTGCCAATGTTAGACCAGATAGATTATTAGGCTGAACAAGTTCAGAGAGGAAAGCCAGTATCCATTCCATCCTCTGATTTCGATATGTTTGATGCCAGTGACCTACCACTCTGTAGAAAACTCTATTTTTATGAAGTCGTACGCGAAATCCTCCCATTCTTAATAATGGTTCCATATAATCAAAAGCATCGGCTTCAATGCGTACTTGAATATGAAGGATTTCATAGACTTTCCACGGAGCCAAGTAGCAATCTACAAGCTTTTGAAAGCGCTGTGTTCGATTGAGCTCTGTTGCAAATTGATTAGTTTGAGAATTAACCAAATGTAACTAAAATTGGTAACAGTACAAGAGTCATTCTTTGTCGGAAGTCTTCGTTTTTCATCTATTCATCCTACCTTTTCTTTGATACTACGCAGTTTAAAAATGTGATTCCATATCTCGAACAGTACAAAAGTCAAAATGAAAATATACAGTTTCCTTGACATGGTCATTACCAAAATCCAATAAATATCAACAAGCTAAAAAAGAACATTCGTGCTTCTTTTTCCTATTACAAACAAGGAAGCATTGGCGCCCTGCATTTTTCTTCCTTGTTTTGAATGTCGAAAAAGTCAAAATACTTGTTATTTCCTTTATTTTGCAAAAAAAATTCGAGGGAAGGATAAAGTGAAAAAGTTTTAGGAATCATAGGCGCAGCTTCTTTCTTTTCAATAAGCTGGTCCAAGAAATGGCAAAAAGGAATCTTTGACTGAGAAGCTATTTACTTTTCTGCACAAAACTTGTTTACCTGACCATACATTGCCTACGCTCTCTAGAAGTTTCCAATTAATTACACAGGAGTTAGTGTCCTAGAAGGAACAATCACAACCACTAAATTTGGCAGAACAAATGAAATAAAAGCCACTAATTGCTTGAGCTAAGTGTGGGAGATTGATCGGTGCGAAAGAACAACGTTGGGTCCTGACAAGAAAGAAATGGTTGCGTTCGTAAGCTCCGTTGGTGCGAAGGGTTTTGCCGTTGAAAACAGAAACAAGATAGGGTACGAATACGCTCATCGTCAATATTGCCATATTTCACAAATTCTGTTTGCGTAGGATCCATTCAACTCAGTTCTTGGGCACTCGTCTTTCACCTTTACAACTGTCTTGTTCTCAAAAGAGCAGAGAAAAGAAGCTTTTGAAACTTGTGTGTATTTCGTGGGGTGTTAAAGGTGGAGCTGAAAAGTTTGCTGATAGTTTAGTAGAAACAGCTCGTTCCATAGCTTCTCCTGGCAGGGGTATTCTGGCAGTTGACGAGTCAACAAAAACTATTGGTAAACGTCTTGCCTCAATCGGGGTAGAGAATACCGAAGAAAATCGGCAAGCTTACCGAGAACTACTGTTTACCTGCAATGGGTTGGGACAGTACATATCAGGAGCCATTCTGTTTGAAGAGACCTTGTTTCAGAACACACGTGATAATAGGCCTTTTGTAGATTGTTTGAGAGAAGTTGGAGTGATACCTGGCATAAAGGTTGATAAGGGTTTATCGCCATTACCAGGTGGAGAATCCATAGAAACATGGTGTACTGGTTTGGATGGATTGAGTGAAAGAGCTGCAACTTATTATAAACAAGGGGCACGTTTTGCCAAGTGGAGAGCAGTCTTGCAAATTTCTCCTACAACACCGACCGAGTTGTGTATTCAGGAGAATGCTCGAGGTCTTGCCCGCTATGCCAAGACTGTTCAAGATCAGGGCCTAGTTCCAATTATTGAACCAGAAATATTGATGGATGGAGATCATGATATTGGACGTACTGCGCAAGTTCAAGAACATGTTCTTGCAGCCGTATATAAAGAATGTGACAGTAATGGAGTACTTTTAGAAGGATCTTTACTGAAGCCGAACATGACTGTTCCAGGAACAGACTGCAAACAACAAGTAACTGCAGAAGATATTGCTCGTCATACCATTCGGACGATGGAACGCCATGTCCCATCAGCTGTTCCGGGAATTATGTTCCTTTCAGGTGGAATGTCTGAAGAAGAAGCTTCAATATATTTGAATGTGATGAACAAGATGCAAAGAAAAGGTCCATGGAGCATGTCATTTTCTTATGGTCGAGCATTGCAACAATCTTGTTTGAAAACTTGGAAAGGACAGCAAAGCAACGTTAAAGCCGCACAAGAGGCTCTACTTGCTCGTGCACGTGCCAACTCCAAAGCCAGTTTGGGTCAATATGTTGCAGGCTCTGAGCCAACTTTGGACAAGACAGGCACCTTTGAAAAAGCTTATGTCTATTAAATACGAAGTATTAGATAATAATTCTGTTTCAAAGTCATGAATTCTTTGTCTTCATGATAGAGTAAAGATTGGTCTTTTTATGCCTGTAAATTGTTGTCATTACGTGTCAAATTCATTTGTCGTGTTCGTTCACAACATTTTTTTAATGTGACAACTGGAATATTTGCTCTTTAGTAGGAAATCAGTAGTCGACATACCACCAATTCTTTTAAAACGTGCTCTTTCGTTTTGGACGCAGCTCTGATATAAATTCAGCTCCTGTCACAAATGCAGATGTCTGCAGACAAGCACATACCTTGTTGATATAGCGACTTTTATCATCCTTCACAAGAATTTACTGAGTTGTGTTTCGAAATGTGGAGATTGGTTAGAAATAGAAGAACCTTGAATTTCTATTGATATTATGGATGACCTTTCATGATCGATCTATTGGTCGTCTGACTTGCGGGAAGAAAAGACAAGGATGGAGAGGTTCCATCGAAGCTGTCCATTGAAGAGTTTGTTGCTTGACCAATGGCATGCGAATTATGTTTTTTGAAAATTTATTGAATATTTTTTACATATCCTCTTTCGATGTAAAATTCTCCAAGTTATCTGATCATTGCACATGTCTGTAGATGCCTGTTATGTGATCAAGTCCGGCATTTTCCAGTCTGTATTCTATCCCAATGCTTGCATGTATTTTACAACATTCATACACTCTTTTAAATATAATTTTACAAAATCAAGTTGACACCAACACTCAACAAGTTATATCTTCTTAAAATGGAAAGCTCGTATTATATAACTCTGTTAACAATGACAGTCCTCACAGCCATTTCAATTTATTATTTCAGAGACGCAATCCACCGTCCTGGTTCAGTTAGGTGAAAGATTGACCGATGATGAAAAGAAAATCAATAAATACATTATATAATATATTGAAAGGCTGTTTTTGGTCAATTCCTATAACTATTACGTTTTCGGATCTGATTGGAAGCGTAGCAAAAGTAGAAGGCACATCTATGATACCCACCGTAAACCCCGAAATAAAGTTGGTCTATAACATCAATTATTATCATTCTTTTGTCAAACGATATGATTTAGGAACGGTGAAAGTACCGATTGGGTGTGGTTGAACAGAATATCTCTGTATTTTACCAAACTAAAGCGTGGAGAAGTAGTGGTCTTGACGTGGGTTGTTTCTAGTGGTTTCCTTTAGTCCTTCTCAATGACATTTGACAATTTTAATAATAGTTGTCCATATAATAAGAGAAAGAAATTGATAAAGCGCGTTGTTGCCCTAGAAGGAGATCATATTTGGAGTAGAGATGAGAATAGACTCAATTATATACCACTCGGACACTGTTGGGTAGAAGGAGATGAAGGTGGAAATAGTATAGACTCTAATCAATTTGGTCCGGTACGTAGTTTATATTTTATTGTTTTTGTCGTAAGCCATACTTAAGCGTGGATAGATCCCTCAAGCACTCATTGAAGGTCGTGTGCAATACATTCTTTGGCCTTGGAAACGATGGGGAAGTATTCCTCCAGTACGGCTGCCTTCTTCGTCCAATAGACTTTTTCCTAGCAAAGTGACTTGACGTGTGCATTGCAACGGCTATAGTAATATGAGTATAGGAGCAGAAGAGCCTACCAGAGAAGAACTGGAAGCTGCTGAACAGTTAAAAAAGTTGATACAAAAGGATGATTATTTTTCTCCGATAGACCAAGAGTTTTGTACAACTTTTACACTAGTTCGTTATCTCCGTAAGTCTCTTCATACTATAAAGAACTTTTTTCCTCATAGTTTTCTATAGGTGCACGAGATCACAATCTTCGTTTGGCAAGAGAAATGTTAGTAGAAACACTTCAGTGGAGACGAGAAGTGAGACCAGAACGTATGATTTGTAAAAGGTGTATTCAGAATCCTAGAAGTCATACCTTTCGACCATTGGGTATAGACAAATTGGGTAGACCTGTGTTGTATTCTTGTTTTGTTGGTTTAGAAGACAGGAGTGCAGATAACAATGTGAAGCATCTCATTTATTATTTAGAAACCATATTTTCCAATTCCTTTGCAGAATCCTATATTTGGGTACTTGACTTTGTAGGATTTTCGGCACAGGATTTAAATCCAACGGTTGGTAAAAAATCACTAAAGCTTTTTAGTGATCACTATCCAGAGCGTTTGTATCTTGCCATTGTTGTGGATGCACCTCTCGTGTTTTCCTCTCTTTGGGCCATTTTGAAGCCTTTTATTTCTAAGAATACTGCCAAGAAGATAGAATTTCGCAAAGTGAAAACTGTTCGTCCATTATTAGAAGAACTGATGCCATCTGAATTGGTAGATAAGTTTTTTCAAGAGTTTGAAGAGAATAGGAATCCTGAAATTGCCAAAGATAAGCAATGGTGGAACTTGGCTCCTTTACCACCTCCAAGGTCTTGGAAGAATCCAAAATTGGAAACACAGGCCTTGGAATGGCAACGAAAAGTATAATATCATTTGGCTAGGAGACTTGAGTAATTGTGATGCTATATCATTTCTTGCTGTGTCGTTTTGTTTCATTTTACTTGTTATTTTCTTAATAACTTTTATCCACTCTATGGCAATTATTGAGATGGGAAGAGAGAATTCTATAGCAAATGTCTCCTCTTTGCTTCCTTTTCTAATTCTTCTCTAAAATTGGGATGAGCAATATTAATCAATGCTTTTGCACGTTCTCGAACTGGTTTGCCTTTCAATTGAGCAATCCCATATTCTGTTACCTATAGGAAATGTTTCAGGATAGAAACTAGCAGGATTATCAAGTCTAGGACTTACTACATAATCAGCATGTGCTCGAGTAGTTACCACACCACCGCCTGGTTTAATAATAGGAACTATTCGAGAATTTCTTTTACCACTTAAACTGGGAAGTGCAATGATAGCCTTTCCATTTTCAGATAATGCTGCTCCTCTCATAAAGTCTACTTGTCCACCAAATCCACTATAAAAAGTTTCACCAATACTGTCACTACATATTTGACCAGTCAAATCCACTAGATATCAAAACAAGAAACTTGAGATAACAATCATTTAGTCATGCAATATAAACATTACCTTCTAGAGCAGCATTCACAGCAATCACATTATCATTCATTCCAATCACTGCTGGATTATTTGTAAAGGCACAGTCTCGCATGACAATCAAAGGATTATTATCCACAAAACGATAAAGTCTTTCAGTACCCAACAGAAAACTAGAAATGACCTTTCCAGGTTCTATTTTCTTAAATTCATTCGTAACATTTCCATTCTCGATGAGTTCAACGAGCCCATCACTAAACATTTCCGTATGGACACCCAAATCTTGAGTCACATGTGTTAGAACAAAAAGGTTGGAAATGATTGTTAATAACTCACTTTTATGTTGACGTAATGACTTTAAAATAGCATCAGGAATAGCGCCAATACCAGTTTGAAGACATGCACCATCACGAATAAGATTTTCAGCAATCAATTGTCCTATGGTTGAACGACAGTTATCTTCTTTGGGAATGGATAACTGTGGAAGAGGTTTATCTTCATATACCAAATGATCTAATTGTGAAATATGAATAAGTGCATCACCAAGTGTACGTGGCATATGAGGATTGACAACTGCAATTCTTTCTCTGGCAACTTCTAAAGCAGATAAAGTGATATCGACACTCACTCCAAGAGAAACATAACCATATTTATCTGGAGGAGATACTTGAACGAAAGCAACATCCACTGGAATAATTCTCCTTCTAAATAACAAAGGAACTTCACCAAGAAACACTGGAGTATAATCAGCCAAACCTTCATTCACTGCCTTTCTATAATTAGATCCAATGAATAGAGAATTGGATTTTATCTTTCCTTCAAACTCAGCAGACAAGAAAGGCGCTTCTCCATCCACAAGAATATGATGTAATGTTATTTGTTTTCTATCCGAGTCTCTTACCACTGAAGTTAACGCTTCTACTAGAATTTGAGGTGCAGCAGCCACACTTTGTAAATAAATATTATCTCCACTACGAACACTAGAAACTGCAATTTGAGGTTCCACATATTTTGGTTCTTTTCCAGATATTCTATACTCAAGTTTTCGAGGATAAGGGAACTTTCTATCAGCATAGAATTTATTGGCAATATATTCGGCACTTATTCCTACTGTATTCTTCTCTGGAGTACTGGCAACTTGAGAATATTGGCACATGTTGTCAATGCTATTCTCTTGTTGTTTTTGTATCCAAGCACGATGAATATTCCAAAAAGGAACATTACTAGATCGAAGTCTATAATATAGGCGTCCACAAGTCCAAAACATCATCAAACACAGGAGAAATTCATTGCCATTCCGGAAGATTGGACGCCATTTCTTCCTCTTTGCCTTGCTTCATAAAACACAAATGATTATATCGTTGGACAAAGATAATCACAATATTTGTATTATTTATTTTCTTTTTCTAACGTTTACTTTCCATAACTCTCACCCCATCTTTTCCAGCAACAATACAGACATCAGCCATATCCAAAAAGAGTCCATGTTCTACAACACCAACAATATCAATCAACTCTCTTGCTGCTTTTCGACTATCAGGAATAACTTTTTGAAAATAAAGATCGATAATATAATTGTTATTATCTGTTATATAGGTGGTTCCATTCTCTTCTTGTCGAAGTATTGCAGACACTCCACAGTCCATCAATGCACTCAATTCTAAGAGACGTCTCATGGTTCGTTTCCAACAAAATGGCGTTACTTCTACTGGCATTGCTCCACTAATACCCAAGCCACTGACAAGTTTAGTCTCATCAACAATAATAACTAGTTTTCTTGCTTCTACTTCAACCATTTTCTCTCTTAAAAGTGCGCCACCTCTTCCTTTGACCAGGTTCAATTCTTTGTCTACTTCATCAGCACCATCAATAGCCACATCCAAGGTTGGATGAGTATCCAAAGTTACCAAAGGAATATGTAAGGATTCTGCCTGTTTTTGTGTTTTCACTGAAGTAGGTATTGCAACAATATCTGATAATTGCTTTTGTTGCAACTTTTGACCCAAACGTTCTACTGCATAATAGGCAGTTGAACCTGTTCCCAAACCAACAATCATACCCGATTGAATATGATCATCCACTGCTCGATATCCAACCATTCGTTTTAACTCTTCTGTTGATGCAACTTGCATTTTTGTCGACTCTAATCTTTTTGAGAGGAAATGTTGTTGGTGAGGATAGCGTTGCCACCACTTGGTCTTGTAACTCAAAGCAATAGGGTTGGTTATACAAAAACTGCCTAATGATTGTTTTCTATTGTAATGCACTGTATTGAGATTTCTCAAAGTAACCACACCACCAAGTGTATTTGAAATAAAGCCAACGTAAGACGCTTCTCTTGTCATCAATAACAATTGGTTTTACTTTTGCTTTGCAGATTTTAATTCTTCTCTTTGGACGAAATTCCTTTTATTATGCAACACACATTTTCCATTCACCTCAACAGACTCCACACGATAAATATACAACACACTCTCTCTCTATTTCAATGTTCTTGTGTCCAATGAATACTCTTCAAATCTATACCTTCTTGTACCATTTCCCATAAAGGACTCATCTCCCGTAGTCGAGCAACATGGCGCTTGGCTAATTCTACAGTAAAATCCACTTCTTTCATGGTAGTAAATCGACCTAAACCAAAACGAATACTTGTATGTGCCATATCTTCTTCTACTCCCAATGCTCGAAGCACATAAGAAGGTTCTAAAGAGGCTGAAGTACAAGCACTGCCACTACTCACTGCAACCTTCTTTAATGCCATCAATAAGGACTCTCCTTCCACATAGGCAAAGGAAAAGTTTACATTTCCTGAATATCGATGCGTTTCAGACCTTGAATTATTATTTATGAGCGACTTTCATGACTAACAAATATATAATGACTTACCCATTCAATACAACATGTGGAATAGAAGAACGAATCTTTTGAATGAGTACTTGACTCAAAGCAGAAACATGTTTCATGTCTCTATCCATTTCTTCCATACAAACTTCACAAGCAGTACCCATTCCAACAACTAAAGGAGCTGGAAGTGTTCCACTCCTCAAGCCTCGTTCTTGTCCTCCACCATTGATCAATGGTTCTAGACGAACACGAGGCTTACGACGAACATACAAAGCACCTATGCCTTTAGGACCATATATCTTATGACCAGATATGGACATGAGATCAATGTTCATATTGTCCACATTCACTGGAATTTTTCCTATTGCTTGAGCAGCATCCGTATGAAAGAAAATCTTATGTTCTCTACAAATCTTGCCAATTTCTTCTACTGGCTGAATAACACCAATTTCATTATTTACCATCATAACAGATACCAATACAGTATCTGGTCGAATGGCATTTTTCAAATCTTCCAGTCGAACAAGTCCATCCCGATTGACTGGTAAATACGTCACATCAAAACCACTTTGTTGCAAGTGTCTACAAGAGTCAAGAACACATTTATGTTCTGTTTGTGTCGTAATAATATGTCGTTTCTTTTCTTTGTAAAAATTGGCAACTCCTTTTATCGCAGTATTGTTACTTTCAGTAGCACCAGAAGTAAAGATAATCTCCTTGGGGTCTGCTCCAATGAGCTTTGCTACTTGTGTTCTTGCTTTCTCAACTGCTTCTTCTGTTGTCCAACCATAGAAATGGGTTCTTGAATGAGGATTTCCGTATTGAGAAATGTAATAGGGTAACATAGCATCCAACACTCGGGGGTCTACAGGAGTGGTAGACTGGGCATCCAAGTAAATGGGTCTTCCTTGTAAAGTTCTCTCCGTAATATCCAATGCATAACCTTTGTCTGCATAAGAAGTAGTAACTTGTTGAACTGCAGCTGCAGTGGCGGCTTCCTCACTGGACAGCTGACTACTATTTTGTTTACCAGCTGAAAGGTTCTTTGAAGGTTCTATAGGAGACTCTATCTGTAAGAATGGAACCGAGTGAATGAATTTTTGCAGTCTAAAACACTTGTTTCCTATACACCCTCGCCAAGTAGCCAATTGCATAATACTCTAAGAACAGTTTTCACCCTTTGACTTCAACAACACCCACTGCCAATCCAATGAATGTCAAACGATATGTCTACAAGCTATAAAGAAATGGATGATGGATTCATATTGACAATGTTACCAAACAATCATATCATATTGCCATTGTTGACTATCATATGGCACATATCATCAAAGAGTGATCATCAATGGATCCAGTGCTTGATCAACTCCATCGATTCCTTTTTTGGGGAAATGTGCAAAGAATAAACATAAGACTATTAAAGAGACTGCAAATCACTTGATAAACAAAGCAACGAATATTTGCATAGATATGATGGAAAGTGAATGGCAAGAGGGACTGAAAAAGGAAATCAGTCGACTCGTGCACAAGTTGACCCATTCCAAAGACCTTTTTTTACAAACTTGGATAGACAGCCAGCACTTGCAAGATAAAATAGAACCAGTTGAAGATTTGTTTGTACAACTAGATACAAAGATACAAGGCTTGGAAGAAGAATGTAAACAATTAACTTTGCAGAGTGAACGTTACCGCAAGAGAATTTATCAGTTAGAAGAACAACTGGAACTTGCCCACCAAAGTGAAAGTGTTGTCCGTCAAGATTATGAAACATTATGGCAAACGAAAAAAGCAGAAACAAAGAGAAGAAAGGAATTCGAAGTAAAGCAAGAACAACTTGAAGATGAATTGAATTGTGAAAGACTACGGACGGAAAGGGCAGTACGAGAGAAGGATATACTTGTGATAAAAATACAGGAGCTGCAACTCGAAATAGAAAAATTAAAAAATGCCACAAGAACAAAAGAAACAGAAATTCATTGGCTACAAAATGACTTTAGAGAATTAGAAGAGTCACGAAATATACTTTTGCAAGAATGGTCAACAGCCAAGCACGAGTTGAAAGACTATCGCAAGTGGAAACAACAGTTCGAAGATAATTATAAAGATATTCAGTCAAGAATGGAACATTTGTTGAAAGAAATAGAAAGACTTGAGTTGAGATATACAAACAAGGCAAAGGAGGAAACCGACTCAACCACAAGTGAACAAGCAGTCGAAAGTGCTCTCCATGAGAATATGTCAAGAATGACAACAAAAGATGATAAAAAAGTATGAATATTTTGTCCATTGAAATGATATGTTGTTTAATGATAATACTGATTGTTTTATTTAGGTAAGAAAATGTATTTCTTCAGGAGAGTCTCTTTCTACTCAAGACAAGGTAGAACGACTTGTGAAACGAGTTTCGTCTTTATCTTTGGAAGATGAAAGTAAGGTTTCTTGTCAGTCTTGTGAGCAATGGAAAAGAGAAATACAACGTGTAGAGACAAGAAATGAAGAGCTTTCGAAGAGATTGAACAAAGCAAAAGAGTCCATAGAATATTTATTGACAAGTTTTGAAGAGAATGAGTCGTTGGAATTGTTATCTGTTAGGAATGCTTTACATGAGACACTACTAACTATGAAAGCGGCCAATTGATTGAACCTAATTGACTTGTAAATAAGTTTTACAGAAGGTAGTTGATGCTGCAGGCATGCAGGTGTCATTACAAATTTGTATTAGGATGCAAAAAAAGAGACAGTAGTGGCTGATGAAGATATGCATGCCCATATGAGTCAAGTTTTCCTTCACGATGTATAGCCAAATACTGTCTATTCACTATATGAAAAGTAATGTTTGTTTGTTTGAGGCAATGTACAGTTTTTAGAGGAAAGTATCTTTTCGATATCCTTATCAAATAGATATATGAAACCCAAAATTAGTCTTTTCCATATCATTTGTGTCTATACAATCAAAACATTTTATTGCAAAGGACATTAAACCATTCGTCGACGTCGAATTGCTATTTTACTTGGGATTGCTTGACACTCTTGTTGTTTGGTCAACGACACTTTCCTTGTGAATAAAATGGCTGATACACACACTTCAGAAATGGCCTGTGTCTATGCAGGTTTAATATTGTACGATGAAGGCCTTCCCATCACGGTATGTAGAAACTCAACAAGAGCGCTGAACAAGTGGTCACATAAATATGTGATAGGAGGAAAATATCAAAACTCTGTTAAACGCTGGTCAAGTCCATGTGGAACCTTTTTGGCCTAATTTATTTGCGAGAATGATAAAACAAGTAGATATTGGTGGTTTGATCACCAACATTGGTTCCGCTCCCTCTCCCGCCACTGTTGCTGCCATGGCAGCGCCTGTTGCTGCAGCTGCTGGTGCAAACAATACAGCAAAGGCAGAAAGTAAACAAGAAGTAAGTTGAAATACATTGGTCATAGCGATAATACCATTAATTTATTATCGATTGATAGGAAGCAAAGAAGGAAGAAGAAGAGGAAGAGGAGGATCTGGGTTTGGGTCTTTTTGACTAGTCAACATGTTCTCATCAGGTCATATAAATACTTGGAAATGTTTCCTTCGTTCGTTTGCGTTCCTTCTTTTTTGCTCAATGGGTTCAATATTCTTGTTGGTCAACAAGCCAATTCATTCTCCTTGTCATCAAAACACCTTTTTAGTAGCAAACTTGTTTGTCATCGCAGCAAAACACCCAATGAAAACCCAAAATGTTTATTACTGATACAATTCCAACTACATGAATATTACAACTCCAAAAATTCACTTGGTGGAATCATTTTAAAGTCAGTGTAGTAAGTTCCATTGGCAGTCATTGACCAAGACTCCATCCAACTTTCACTCTTTTGATTATAACCCCATCGTTTACCTTGTTTTACAAACCACGTAGAACCTCCTTCTTTAGAAATGGTTAGTATGATTATTACCCAATCTTATCAACGTCATACACTTACCACATACATCCAAGTCTTTTTCCAACCACCATTCTGCCCAAGCATATCCATCGTTGTCTACTCCATATTTATCTAAACATTTTCTCCGACTAAGAATTCATAAAAGTCAAACATTTGCACTATTTTCTTACCTCCAAAACGTACATTTTTATCCAAGTTGCTACCCCATCTTTCAGTCCACCAACCACCATACTCATTGGTTCTAACATCATGACCGTTCCATTGATGATCAGGTGGAAGCTTCCAAACACTCGGAGGTTTCCATAATTGTTCATTAATGTATCTTGTTGAACTTCTATCCCTCTCATCTAAGTGTGGTGGATGAAATGGTTCTGAAGAGCCATGAAACACGATATTATTTCTTTCATTATGGTCATTACCATTCTCGTTGATGCCCTTTTCATTATTTCTTGATTTGTTCACTGTATTATCATCATACTGCATCAACGTTCTATCAGATTCTATTGCTGTTTCTACTTTGGCTATATGCTGTTCTGTTTCATTTCCAACAGCCATATTCTTTTCTACATACTTCGCGTCTGGCTCATCATATGTGCAAGGTGACTTGCTAGAAAATTGACCATGATACATAGAATAGTAGTCGGGTTCTCTTGAAAAAGAATTCGAATGATTTGTCCCTGACGGGTTTCTCAAAAACTTATTCTCAACTTTAGAGTCATCGAATGGTCCCACTACAGGTCCATTCTGTCTATTATTCCTAACATATGGGATTTTATTGGCAGATACGGTGTTCTGCCCCACAAGTTGAGGTAAAGGAGGTAAAGCTGAATGATTGGAATGGCTATTCTTCCGTGCCGTATAATACTCTTCTGCACATTTCTCCAACGCCCTTCGAGATACTCGAGTTACTCCTCCCTGATTTTCTTTACTAACCTTCTCCAAAATTTCCTTTCGATTTTCATCGGTAATATAAAGGCCAGAAGAGAGTTTCTGCGATAAGCTAAGCAGCCTTTTCTCCTCTTCTTCCTTCTTCCCAAGGCAGGTCCCACAGCCTGTGTCTTCCTGATTATTGTCCGCTTCAGAGGAGTTAATGCTGTCTTCACCTTCTTTGATTGTAGCCAAGTCACTGTGTGAAAAACTTCTCGTGACACTTCTTTGTTGTCGGTTTCGTAAATATTCCAAGGCCCCCCTACTCAGACGAATCTATTTCAAATAACACTTTTAAAACAATTATTCAGGAGAGAACAGAAAGTAAACCCTACCTTTTTTCCTTCCATAGCATCCTGTTTCAAAATAAATAGCAAAGGACAACTGTGTGTTCTTCGCATACTGGCAGTTCCTGGTTGAAAACCACGCGAAGTTTCTTTCAAGTTTTCTTTATTGCAAGTTTCCCTACTCCGTTATACGACTCTCTTTCGGTATCATTTAGTCTTTCAAAGTTATTTGACTGTCCTTGATAGCGAGTTTGTAATAATACACTTTCTGACACTGACGCCATCTCAACACTCTCTCACCAAAGTTCATTCAGCAATGAATGTCCACTGGAAAATGCTTTCCATTGACTCTCCACTTTATTCATATTAGAAATAATAAGTTGGTTGACTAGTTAAACCATTACTTATCAAGCATTCTATTTGCTCACCAGTCTTTTCGATAGCTTGTGAAAGATAGTTCACAGATGACTTAAATTCTGTCAGACGCATATACAATCCATCAACATTCTCCTCTATATGTTTCAAGTTATCCACAACTTCACGCAGAGGTAACCACATAAAGGCGTCCTCATAACGTTCCATAATTGGCGCTTCCACTCTTTGTAAATATTCAAAAGTTAAAGCTTTCATTTGTTTGATTTTGTTTACAGCCGAGTCTAGTTGACTTTTAAGATCATCCATTACCAATAAGTTGTCCACCGAGTGTTCTTTTACTGATCTGTGCTTGTAAGGGGCTTCGATGGTCGCATAGGAAGACTTTTCTATATCTGGATTAGTAAGTGAATGAATACTCGTCACCTTATCTTTTGAATAATCCTCCCTTTCTCTATTCTGCAACCGTTTTTGACTCTCACGTTTTCTTCTTAGTCTTTCTTTTTCTCGTTGTCTTCTTTTCTCTACATACTGGGGGTCAGTAGACCTTTTCTTTTCCATAAATTTTATCCAATGCTTGTTATATTTCTTATTTAAATCAAAGGAACAACCAGTGTACAAGACATTAGCTTTGACGCAGCTTGTCTTTGCACCGTCTCTATTTGACTCCATGGAACTGTCACTTGCCATTTGTAAAGACTCCATTTCCGAGCCTTTATCAATCACATCCTGTATAGATATTTCAGCAGTGCAATCTATTCTTTCGTCGTTCAACGTAGAGGTACGTCTTGGAGCATCAAGGACACAAGGTAAACTCCTTGTCCAGCCACACATAGCCGTGTCTGTATCCTTACCGATATTTAATACATCTTCTAGACTCATTTTATCTACTGTTAGGTTTCTTTTATTACACCTGAGACGAGACTTGACCAAGGTTCCTCTTGGTTTTTATGAGCGTTGTTTGATAGTTTTTGTTTGTTTAATTTATTCAACTCGAGTTCTTTGTTTCTTTAAAATTTCAGCAATTTCAAAAGCCAACTCTAAGCTCTGTGAAAGGTTCAAACGAGGATCGCATAAAGACTCGTATCTTTGGCCAAGACAATCTGTTGTAAGCTCTTTCATGCCACCAACACATTCCGTAACTTCCTTTCCGGTCATTTCAAAATGAACGCCTCCTGCTCTTGTGCCTTCTGCTTGATGAATGGCAAAAAAGTCACGAACTTCCGACATAATATCATTCCAAGAACGCGTCTTCACTTCAGAATGAGTCTTAAATGTATTCCCATGCATGGCATCTGTTATCCAAACAACTTGTTTCCCTTCTCTTTTCACTGCACGAACCAAAGATGGCAACTTGGAAGCAATATGTTTTGCTCCCATTCGAGTTATCAATACAAGTCTTCCAGGTTCATTACGTGGGTTCAAAACATCGCATAACCGAACAAGTTCTTCCGTATCCATTCCCGGACCAACTTTTATTCCTATAGGATTCGCAACTCCTCTTGCAAATTCAACATGAGCACCTTGCAAATCTCTTGTTCTTTCTCCAACCCAAATAAACGCTCCAGAGGTTGCATAGATATCTCCCGTAATGGGGTCTTCCCTACATAAAGCTTCCTCATAAGGCAACAATAATGCTTCATGAGATGTAAACACTTCAGTCGAATAAATAATGGGATCACGAACACTGACTCCACAAGTTTCCCAAAATCTTACCGCTTCTTCAATACGTTGTGCTGTATCTAAATATGCCCTTCCTTTATCAGTCGTACTTGCCCAATCCATTCCCCATGACTTTACATTTCTAAGATCTGCAAAACCACCAGAAGCAAGTGCACGGACGAGATTGGTAGTTGCAGCAGAATGATGATACGCAGCCAACATTCTATTAGGATCAGGAGTTCTGCTGATAATGTCAAAAGATGCACCATTAATAATATCTCCTCTATAACAAGGTAAACGTTGACCTTCTCGTTCCTCCCAATCTTGACTCCTTGGTTTAGCAAATTGACCTCCAATTCTCCCAATCTTCACAACTGGTTCCAAACTTCCCCACATAAGTATCATAGCCATTTTAAATAAAGCTCGAATGGTGTCTCGAACACCTTCTGTTCTTTCGTCCAGTGACTCGGCACAATCACCACCCTGTAATACAAAACCTCTTCCTTTACATACCTCTGCTAATCTACTACGTAATAATTTGGCTTCTTGTGCTTGAACAAGTGGAGGCAAATGACTTATGTGCTCGACAATTTGTTCAACCGCTTTAGGATCGGGATAAACAGGTTGTTGTTTGACTTCCTTTTTCTTCCAAGAAGAAGGACTCCAGTCAGTTGGGGTCAAGCAATCCGTCCTTTCCGAACCGTTCTGGTTGTTTCCGAGAGTCTGCAGGTATTGTGACGAAGACTGTTGGACCCTTCCATTTTCGGTTACAGAACTTGACAAGAGCGACCGACGAGAAAGATTCAGTACATGCTGTTTAATATCTCTCACATGCAGTCGCGTTTTTCGGTCGAGTAGTCTATTCGAGATAAAACTCATATCATCCATTTGTCGCTCCATTAGAACAAACCTCTTTCTTGTATTGTCCATCAACTAATCAACATGCCTCTACCACCGACGACAGCATCCCAGTCATCTAGACAGTCACCGATTCTTTCAGAGACATCAGACTTGATGATGTTCTATCTGATTGAAAAAGTGCTTCGGAACCAATTGATAAACTTTTTCTAAAAACACGCTCGATTCTTTTTTGTAATTCCTTTGCTTTCTTAGATTTATATGGTGCCATTTGTCGGCTAAACCACTCATCTGTATCCGACATGGGTTTCTCCATTGACAAAAAAGCTGCATCTCATTTTATGGTCCCGTCTTAATAGTTTCTGTTGCTTTCGTTTCGACATGTATTATGGAACCTATTTTTTCATGACTATTTCATTCAAGATGAATGAAATTAAAACTTCTTGATAGTCTTTTGGTCAGTTCATGAACAATCACATTCTTCTTCAGTGACATGATGGATGCAACTATTTTGAAATAAAGAATTGAACACAGAGAGCAACGTTAATTGTTCAAAAAATGTTCCTATGTGCAACAGTATCTACACGTTATTTTGTAATACAGCTTTTACAGAAAGGCTCTTATTACAAGCACGAATACATATGTCTGGCGTACGTAGCTTTTGGTTATTTTCAGAATCAGAATTCCATATCGTTATGCTTTGAAATATAAAGTCTGCTTAAAACAAAAAACATATTTCAATAAAGTAAAGATTTTAGTGGTCTTGCTGATGAGCTTTAGGGATCAATTTGCTTCACTCATCTGACTTGTAGCAAGGAAAAGTATAGAAAGGAAGCTCATATAAAGTTGAACATTCAGCATTTGGTTAATCGATGAGGACATATGAGTTAGGCAGCTGAATGTGCGTTACAGTACTCTGTTGAAAGTTTCTTTCACGTCAGTGCACTTTGTAAACTACGAGGAAAACAAACTTGAAACTCAAAACAAATTCTAGCAACGAGACAGACAGACCTATTCATAAGAGAAAAGCACTGTTTACTGTCATCGTCGAAAACATTTCTCATAGTACCAACAGATAATAGTTTCTAATTTTTTTTCTTCGAATAATACTCTGCAGCTTTTGAGAAATCTTTGTCTTTCTAACTTTGAGGACCTAAAATTTTTCAATCGATTCTAAAGCATTTTTCTGATTTGTTATTTATGGCGCCTGATTCTCATTTTTCTCAAAGATGCCATCCTCATCTCAATTTTGTAAACTTGAAGTGAAAAGCATTCATAAGAGATGGTTTCATCTCGCATTTTTAAAGGAGCATTTTATAACCATATCTGTTATATGGTACATAAAACTTGTCATTATTTATTGTAACATGTTTTTAAGGAATGTTTCAAAATTTCGATTTCATTATTTCATTTTCCCAAACAGAAATACGTGCAATGAAAGTTAAGAATATTGCACACCTTTATTCATCTGTCGTCATTTCTTTTCTTTGTTTTTATTATTTTTATGCATTGCAACATTTGTTTCTTTCTATACAAAATCCTGGAAATTGAGATTATGCAACTGGCGATTTATAGCGAACCAAACATTTCCAATGAATTGTCTTGTGTATTCTGTAAACAAATTTGAAAAGTTTTCTACAAACATACAACGCAGAAATCGGAAATTATCATCTATGGCTACCAAAATATCTGAAAATTTGGTCTTTGTGTTTCTTTGTCTTGTCTAAACAACACTGTTCATTCCGATTTGCTGATGATACTCTATACTAGATGGCTTTCTTTTTTGCTCTAAAAAGTCACCATGCCCTCTATTTTCTGTAAAAAGGTCCTCCAAGTTTGAGTCTACATTTCCTTGTTCAAACTCTTCAAACAACATGGTATTGGTCATAACTGTACAAAGCAATATCTATTTGGCATTATTGGAATATTGTCGCCTTGGTGCCTTTGACAAACTCTTTCATGACCCATCAGAAATGTACAGCGTGAAAATGGCATGGAAATGTAATTCCGACGTTATCTCCCTGAAAGATCCATTTTTGCTTCCAGCGATTAGTTCATCATCCTTACAAATCTTTTCATCTCATGTCAGCATTATGTTATCTGTCTAGTTCAGCAGTGTTCTTATTACCAAGGTAATTCAAAAACCATTTTCACTACTTCCATGCCCTTTCTAATGAACAGTGTGATATTAGGAATCATACCAACACACTTGTATGTCGTAAAAACTTGACTTTTCCTATCAATTCCGTAGCTTTGAAAAAGAGGTGTTCTTTCCCGATTGTTATCAAAGCCCTTGCAGAGAATGATGGGAAAAACTTGGATAATATGGTTGAAAACATTAAAGAGAAAGGTGCAGAAATCTATCACAATATCAAAGAAAGTGTCCAGGGAAACGCTGAAAAAGTTTCCCAGAAAGTAGAGGAAGCAAAAGAAACCACAAAAGACCAACTTGATAGCCATAAACCAACAGACCAAGTTGTACGAGAAGACGTTGTCGACCATGTAGAGAAGGCAGGACACTCTGCTGGAGAAGGATTCTCAGCTGCTAAGCGTGCAGTGGGTGAAAAATTGGAAGAGTGGAAAGAGAAGTCTCAACAAGACTAGTTTTCCAGCGTCGATGGGGTTTATTAGGGTTGTTTGTAATGTTTGTTAGTCAAAAAGATTAGTTTGATGTGAAATTTCGTTTTCTAGAAATCGTTCCAAATTGCTCTCATCAAAAACGTCAAAGCATTTCAGTCTATTCTGTCAAACGTCATCCATTTGTGGCGGAAAGAAGACATAAGGACACAGCACAGTGATAAAGAAAAACAGAGAATTGTAATGCATAGAAAGTGTCTGAAGAATGAAGACAGAACAACAAACTGTTTTACTGTTTTCAATGAACAAGCCCTGTTCATAGGGTTATTAGTGGCTTGTTTCCTTTTTTGGTTTTCAACAGCACAAGGCAACACGGAAATGAATCAACATAACATGCAAGAGACTATGCTGTTTCATAGAAAGATGAAACAAATAGGAAAGGAGATATTTGTCGATTATCAACGAGATATTGTTCACAGTTGGACAAGACAACAGCAGGACGGGACAAATATTATAGTTCTTCCCTTGAGCTATCGGCTTCCATTGAACCAACAGTCTGTGATACGAAACATCATACGAAATGAGCAATCTCGTGGCCATTTGCTAGGCAACAGACAGAATGTCATCAAGGAACTAAAAGAATATGCGGCTGCACAAGAATGCCTCAAACCAATAGCAAATAGATTAGACGACAAAAGAAAGTCAGTACAGAGATATTTTGAACAAGTAGTTTTGGGAGATGTTCCAAATGGTAAGAAAGTATTGAAAAATTTTTGTTGTAATTAATCTGCTTCATATTGCAGTCGCCGAGTATTATGTTTCTATTCAAGTTGAAGGAGAAAGCTTTTATGTTCAGCTGGATACTGGAAGTTCTAATTTGCTTGTTTCAACGGAGAATTGTTCCAACTGCCAAGCGAAGAAGAAACTTTCTTTCGGTTCATTAAAAACATTGTCATGTAGTTCCGGTGATGGTTGCTGCTCTAGTTCCTCAAGTTGCTGCTCGAAAGATGATCCTTCATTGTGTGGAGTATTTGTAGAATATGGAAGTGGTTTTGCTTCAGGTGTGTTAGTAAAAGGGACTGTAACTCTGGCAAACATGTCAGTAGAGGCTACCTTTGGAGGAACCTTAAATGCATCTTCAGGTATTGTATTTGAATGGTTTGTTTGAGTAGAAGACCACTGATATAGAAAGATTGTAGATTTTGAACCGACGGCAGTGAGTGGCATTCTTGGAATGGCATCAAGTGCACTGGCTTGTAATCCAACTTGTGTAACACCTTTATTTGATACGATTGTGCAACAAAAGTCGATTGCCAATGTATTTTCAGTTCTTTTGAATCCATCCAACGGAGTTTTGGTTCTTGGAGGTGTGGATGGAAGTTTCTATAATGGAACAATGTCTTACACAGATATGCCTTCGAAGTAAGGAATTAATACTTTATTTATTCCAGGTTAGAAGACTGATGAAAAATTTTTCTAGTGGTATTGGCTATTATCAAGTGGTAAGACATTGAATTTATATCAGTTCATTGCATGAATGAAGGAAATCTGTTATAGAATGTTGAAAATGTACAAGTGAATGGAAGTTCGATGCAACAAAGTGCGTTTACAGCCATTGTGGATACGGGAACAACATTGGTATATTTGCCAAGTGCTGTCGTACAATCATTGGTCACGTACTTTAACAAACATTATCCAAATTCTATTTGGAATGGTTCGGTAAGAAGGTGGACATGAATATACTATTGGATTATGTTTTACTGAAAACACTGGTTAGAGTTCCATTCTGATAGACTCCCTATCAAAAAGTTATATTTCCTCACTTCCTAATGTAGTGATTGCGTTGAAGAATAGTGTAAATGTTTCCATTCCTCCCCAAAGCTATATGGTTCCTGTTGGTGGTGGAAATTATATGTTTGGTATTCAATCCTCAGGAGGACAATCTGCCATTTTGGGAGATGTATTGTTACAAAACTATTATACTGTTTTTGACAGAGTCAATAGTCGAATAGGCTTTGGAAATGCTGTGAATGTGAAAAATATTAATTTGAGCAATGTTCCTGGCGCAGGAAATATTACACTGACCAGTCCAAGTACTAGTGTGACTTTACCTACTTATGGAATTGTGTTGATTGTGGTAGGTGCAGTAGTAGCCGCAGGACTTTTAGTAATGGTCGTTGTTTTACTTGTTCGGAGAAGAAGAAAGAATATTCCGACAGATACAAACTTTTTTGGTTCACAACCTTATGGTGTATATCAAGGACATTATTTTTATTATCGTTGAAATGATTTTGTTCTCTTGTTATTTTATGTGAATGTAAAGAATATTATCAAGACTGAAAGGCAATAATAAATTTGAAACTAGTTTTGCATTGGTAAAGTCAAAAGAATGTCTGGTATTGGCGGCAGCAAGACCTTGAGACTTTCTAGTAGACTGGTGCGCTTAGTGAAAAACAAAACAGATTTGAGTGCTCTAAATGAACAAACCACCAACAGTTATGGCATCTATGCTCGCCGTCACTTTGCTACGGGTGCAAAAGACCAAACTGTTCATCATAAACAGCGGTTGACTTGGAAAGACTTCCGAGAAGGAAGGTGCAACTTGGACCAGTGGGTTAATGATAATCGTCACATTGGAGTCTATGTTGTTCTTTCTATCTATGTTGTTGTTGGTTTCACTTTGAAGAAAGTATTTGGTGGAAAGAAAAAGACCAAAGTCACGGAGGTGGAACAACAAGAAGAAGCAACAGCAAAGACGGAATAAGGTGGCCTTTAGCTATCATTTGTACAAGTGTTCATATCGTTGTATTTCAACGATTGTTCTTTTGAAGCCAGCAATCTTTCAAGTAAACTGCAAAATGAACTTTGTTTCACCTGCAATACCAGTGGACAGTATCAAATTGTGCTGGTGAATAAGGAGTGATATCCACAGGTTTTATTGGGTTATACAAAACACCAACAAGTTGCAAGTTTCCTCTTCCCAAGATTTATCAAGTTACTTTCCAACTCTGCCATTTTCTGCTTTTTATAAGTGTATCTTGTCATTCACATGCTTACGATGATGACGGACTGACTGCCTTTTCTCTGTGGAATGATAATGTCTTACATATTGTATCCATGCCTTTCGTGTCACCAACAAGACAAACCAATTCAAACCATGTCCCAAAACCTGTGTTGTACCTATCGGATATCCAAATACAGGAAAAGGCCAAAATAATGTGCTGAAAAATAGCAAAAGTGGAGACAGCACAAATAATATCCACAAAACATAACACGTGCCACGAGGTTTCATCAACAAGTCAAATACAACAGTTTCCATAACGGCGTGACTTGAAACCCCCAAGAAGACACCATAAAGCACCTGTCGTAAAGAATGATAACCGTGTAATAAGGTTCTATATACTGTCGTAACTGCACCAATCACAAAGGCATAGTATAAATAATTGGCCAAAAGTGGTTGAACTTTGGCAAAGAAAGAAACTTTCACAGTTTTTGTGGTAACTATTTTTTCGTCAAACTGCTGTCGGATACGTGAAAGTGTATTCAAACCCAGAAAACAAAACATGAAATAACAGTAGTGTCCACTAATACTATTTGGTTGACCTAGAAATCTCCCGAAACTACAACTGGCATCATCCAACCAACCTTTCAATAACACCAAGAACCAATACGTCAAGTGAAACCATATGCTAGTAAAGGAGACCAAAAATATTCCTGCTGTTTTGTGAGGAAAAGTAATAACAAAAACTCCCAATAGCAACCATAATAACAATACTGTCAAGTTATGAAGAACTGTGTCACGCAGAGGTAGCAGGAAAGTATTAACCGGAGGTAAGCTATCTACAGCACGGTCAACAACACAAACATCTAACAAGTCTTTCCACGGACTAAGTAGTATTATCCTACATAGGGTTTGTAAAAACTAAAAATATGTTTCATAACTCCTTTTTACCTTAAGAGTAGAAGGATGCCCACTGACAAGTAAATACCTCGACTACGCCAAAGGTGCGAACTACGCAAAGCCATTGAGACAAGTTCCCCATGTGTTCAAAAGTGTTTTTTACGACTGTGTCGTTTTTATTGGATACCATTTTGCCAAATCAACTGTTCAACCGCACTATTCACAAAATGTATTCAACGAAGATTACAAGCGTCACTAGCTACTTGAAAGAGAAAGTTTCTCTGCTCTTCTATCAATGAAGACTTTAGCGTTTGTTCTTCCAAAACTTCTTGCTCCTTGTATTTACGAGTCCGTAAAGCTTTTTCCTGTTCCAGTTTCAATGCATCTTGTTGCATTTCTTGCAGCAATTCTTCTCTGCTCTTAGTTTTACGGAATTCTGATGTGATATGCGATGGCTGACTTTTGCTATTTTCAGTAGGTTTAATTGAGCTGCCATTTGCGGTCTTCTTTTCCGGATTCCATCCATGATAAGTCGCATCATTGGGAACAAACAAGCCATATCCACTTTTTGCCCGACCATTCTTGTCATTTGTTATATCTACATTAGAATTGACAGTTCTATTCTCTTCCAAACGTCCCCTAGACCTGGAATAGTCATCAGAAGCATGATAGCGTCGTCGTCTCTTGTGGTTATCTTGGCATTCTGTGAAACCACTCGGGTGTCTTCGCGTATCTTCCAAACCTCTAACTTTTTCCTTTCTGTCATAAGAATGAGAACTCTTTCTATCTTCCCTACTAGTAGACCTTTTGTGCCGCCGTTCCTCGTGTTTACTATTGCTGTTTCTATGAGAGCTTGAACGCGATAACTCTATCCTCTGTCTCTGTTCCCGTTCTCTCCTTAACTTTTCCATTTTAACTGGGTTACTTCTGATGGCTTGAATAGCCTCCAGTTCCTTTCGTTTTATTTCCATCAAAGGGTCTTCTCTTAGTTTTGCCTCTGTATCAAGTCGATTCAAGCCAACTGACAAAACACTTTGTGAGCTTCCTTGTGTAAGCTTCTTAAGTCTGTCTTCTTCTTCTTCCTTCCCTTTCTGCGATAAGAGAGTGTCGGCTGACTTTTTCCCCAAAAGATATTGTTCTTCTTCATCTTTATCCTTTCCCCATTCATAAAGCCATTCTACTCTTTCTTCTTGTTTGAGAGCAGATGGGTCCAACTGTCCGGATTGTACCTGCAGCCTCCGCAACTCTTGAAAATGTCGTTCGTCTTCCAACTGTTTTCTCAATTCATCAATTCGTTTCTTCTCTTCTTCAGCTTTTTGTTCAGCTAGCCATACTTTTTCATTATTTTTAAGGGTGGCAGTGTGCCAACTTTTCTTGTTCAAAAACTGCAGCGCACTCATCTTGCGCCAATATCCAAACAATTACAGGCAAACCAATTTGTCAAAATTTCGTTGATCCAATTATAACCTCATTGCATAGATTTACAAATTTTATATTCATGGTTTGCATGTATTGTGACTCTCATAAGTAGAACGCTTTCATGAACTTTCTTTCATATGCTCACAAGTGGCCTTGAAGACCTCCCAAAGTCATTTTTACCCAATCTATTCTTTCTCTAATGTGATATCTTGGGGGATGGCTGCTACCGACGATAGCAGTTCTTATTTGTTCCAGTTGGAACAACGAGTACAACAACTAATAAAGCAAGTTGACAAACTGGAACTTGTTGCTTCTCATAAAATTGGGTATAACTGCAGTAGCAGTTTGGGTGATTACCAAAACCAGTTGATAGCAAAAGAAGACAAGGCAAAGGATGAACAAGATTATATAAACACAATAAATGAGCTAAGAGAAGAGAATAATAGGCTTCGAAGTGAAATTGAGCGACTCTGCTATCAAAGAAAACATCTGATACGGGCTCTGGACGAGCGCAAGATGACGGCAAAGCAAGTACAGTGAGCCTGAGTAATTGTGGTGCAGCCTTTTTGATTCGCTGTTGTCTCGAACACGCAGATGGTGTATGCTGTAGATAACAAGTGGACCATTGTTTATTCGAAGTTGTTTTCATTTGTAAAAAGATCAAACTTTTACATTGCTTTGAACCCATTTTCTCATTGTATGAATGAAAATAAACCCACTTTGCTTCCAACTGGAAATTGTATCCAAGTTGACGATTCCTCTGTGAAACGACAGGACAACCTTTGGAAATAAGGGAGGCGGGTTTTTGTTGTTTGCATACAGAGGTTCTGTCACCTGAAGGGTTTATTGGGGCAGGACGTGAAGATCTTGGTTGTATTAGAATAGCACAAAATAGAGAAGCTCCGAAAACCATGCTATATGGCAGCAATGACTGCGGACTCCAGTTTGAAGAAGAACTCGAACTGTACTGGTTCCACAAACTTTTCGAGTCGAGAGCGTACCATGTTTTCTGAACCTCTACAAGAAGAACATGAGAACCACGGAAAAGGATTATCACTATGGGACTTGCAGGTTTTCCAAAAGCTCGTGAAGCTTGGTTCAAAGCTTCTAACTTTTGATTATTCCTTCCACTCGGATATAAATGTCAAAGAAAAAGTTGAAAATGGTCAAAAAGAAAATAATACCAAGTGTCTAGGTTCAGTTGACTCGGAAGAAGCAAAAGAAGAAGTATCCCACCAGCCACAGATGGTACTAGAAGAAAAATTGAAGTGTTCCTCAATAGAGTCTTCCACTAGCAACAATGCTGCTTCAAAGTTTGCACAACAGAAGACAGAAGGCAGCCCTCTTGTAGTTCCAATTACACCCAAGGATATTAGACGACAGCAACGTGCATTATCATTACCAACAGACTTGGCTCATGAGACTCCTTTGACTCCGTCGCATTCGTTTTGGACATTTTGGAAAAAGAAGCACCGTTGTTTCAGTTGTCTAAAACTGATGGAAAAATCCAAAAATGTGGCAGAAAGTCTGTTAACCGTAAGGACTCATGACGATACGATGATTTTCACTGCACTTCATTCACGTAGAAACGAATTCAGAACGAATACGTGTTCTGGACAAAGTGACTCACTCCAAGAAAATTTAGATATGAGCAATTCCGAAATAGGATTGATATATCCGACCTATCAGCAAGCTGAAATTTCAAATTTTTCGCAGAGTAGGATTACGTTGTTTCTGCTAGATTGGGATGATACTTTATTTGCTTCTACAATGTTGTCTTTTTACGATTCGAAAACAGCACTGTCAGACGAGGTCATAAGTGAACTGACAAAACTGGAACAGGTTGTATTAATTTTCTTAAAGACATTGAGTTCGCGTGGATATGTTGCCATTGTCACCAACGCTGATGCAAAATGGGTAGAAATGACCAGCCAGTGTTTCATGCCAAGGTTAGAGCTATAGATAATCATATGTTTTGAATGAAATTTATCAAATGGAATTAGGGTTTATGAATACCTCCAAAAGAATGAAGTTTTTGTAGTGAGTGCAAGGAATCTGTTTGGAACTGATTCTGATAGTCCAATATCGGCATGTCCTTCGGATTGGAAAGCTGCAGCATTCTTAAAGTTGATGGTATACTTTTTCTCCTCAACTGCCACTGAAAAAAGAGAAATTATGCAGCTGAATGAGAATTATGCTATCACTTGCTATGATGATAATGATGATACAGATACTCTCATGGGTACTAGAAGGAACTTGAAGAACAAGAAACCGCCTTCATATCGTAAGACTAGTGTGTTGCGTCTATGCTGTAGAAAGAATTGGATGAAAGCTGACAACACATTGGATTTATTCCATCGAAAGAAAAGTAAAGAAGATAAGAGACCTTCATCAGGTTTTCTCACCAAAGAAGAAAGTGCCATCCATTGGAAATTTGAGAAAGCAGTTTTGGTAGACAAAGACTCATTTGCATGTCATCATATTATTGTTATGGGAGATGCTTGCTTTGAACATAATGCGGTGAACACTTTAAGAGCACAGTATCCCAATGCCCATTTCAAGTTCATTCAGTTTATTCCTGAACCTTCTCTAGTCGATTTATTGCAACAGTTGAAATCAGTTTATGGTGCCTTGGATGAATTTAGTACGTTTGCCGGTAACTTAGATGTCCGTTTGAAACCTCAATGACCTATTATGGACTCTTTCCAATGGGAAGGAAACGTTTTTCTTATTTCTGTTTATTTTGTTGTATTTATGGATTGATGAAATACATTACTAAAGCTTCTTATTCATTTGGCTTTACGTTTTAACTAATTGTCTGCTTAAAATGTCTATTCTGTACCAAAATGTTGACTACTTATCTGTTCCACGAGGTTTCCATCGGAAGAAATCCACGTACTGGCTTCTTTTCGAGAGTCTTCATAGTTGCCGTTATGATGCCTATCGAGTTCTTGTTGCTCCTTGGAGTCATTCATTGGACTAACATCCACTTCACGTAACTGGCGAGACCACATATGAGCATAAGCACTGTCTGGATCCTCTAATAGCTCCATATGTGTTCCTCGTTCCAAAATACAACCATCTCGCATCACTAATATTTCATCTGCATCTATGACTGTGGAAAGTCTATGTGCCACAATAATGCAGGTTCTGTTCTGACCCAACTGTTTCAAAGACTGAGTAATCTCTTGTTCAGTTTTTGTATCAAGAGCGGAAGTTGCCTCATCACATAATAAAATGGGAGGATTCTTCAAAAGACATCTTGCAATGGCAACTCGTTGTCGTTCACCACCAGAAAGTCTGGCACCTCGTTCTCCAACGATTGTTTGATATCCTTGCGGCATTTTCATAATAGTATCATGAATCTGTGCCAGTCTGGCTGCTTGTTCAACTTCCTCCTTTGTAGAGTCTATCTTTCCATACGCAATATTGAAATAAATCGTATCATTGAATAAAAGCGTATCCTATGATGATGAGTAGAAGGAAATGATTATTCAATATAATATTCGGAAAGGAAATGCATCTTAAAGCCTACCTGAGGAATCATTCCTATAGAATCCCTCAACGAATTCTGACTAACTTGTCGAATATCTTGGCCATCAATAAGAATACGTCCCTTGATTGGTTCATAAAGTCGATATATTAATCGTAGAGATGTACTCTTTCCAGAACCGCTCTCTCCAACGATTGCAAGCGTTTTCCCACTAGGAACTTCGAAAGAAAGATTCCTTAGAAGAGGCTTTATTGCGTCCTTAGTTATTCCTTCTGAAGGATATGCGAATGAAACATTTTCAAAAGTAATCTTGCCACCATGAATTTGCAACTTTATGGCTTCCTGGGCATCTCTTATAAGAGGTTGTCGATTAAACAAGTCCAACAAGTTTTCCATATCAATGAGACTCTGTTTCAACTCCCGATACTGCCAGCCAATAAAGTTTAAAGGCACCCATAACTGCTGCAACATTGTATTGACCATCATTACATCTCCTACAGAGAGTCTTCCTTGAATACAACAATAACACGATAAGGTCAGAGCAGCCGATAAACCAACACAAAATATCATTCCTTGGCCAGCATTTAACCAAGCCAATAGTTTTTCATTCAAAACTGAAGCCTCTTCAAAAGCAGCCAAGCAAATATCATAACGATAAAGTTCAAATTCCTCATTATTGAATATTTTCACTGTTTCTGCACCAAATAAAGACTCGGAAAGTTTTGCGGAACCTTCATTATCAACGACATTCATCAATCTTCTTACTCGAGCCATACGGTTGTTGATACCCACAGTATATACAACATAGGTTATAAAACATATGACCGTAATTGCCGATAAATGCCAAGTAAATCGAATAGATAGAATACTACAAACAAGTAACAACTCAAAGAAAGATGGTAGAAAACTGAATATTAATGCACGAAGAATCATCATAATGGACTTGGTTCCACGGTCTACAATTCTAGAGATCGCTCCAGTCCTAGAACTATTGTGAAAAGACATATCTAGGGAATGCAAATACGCAAATGCAGCTCGTGTGATCCTTCTACCAACGCCTAATCCTACTCTAGCAAACAGTGCATTTCGTAGCTCATGTGTAACTATTGCAAAAATACGTGCAACTCCATA
Source organism: Galdieria phlegrea (assembly GCA_006232345.1). Classification (NCBI taxonomy): domain Eukaryota; phylum Rhodophyta; class Bangiophyceae; order Galdieriales; family Galdieriaceae; genus Galdieria; species Galdieria phlegrea. The sequence continues at coordinate 59,276 of SDGA01000101.1, forward strand.
TCCAACTATGAACCAAAGAACCAGAAATATATTGAACGAGGACGTCCGTGCTGCAATGTTTTGTGAAAACGTCAAGCGATCCACAGCAACTTTTAAAAGAAAAGGCACTGCAACACTTAACAGTTTGCTTACAAACATTAAAAATAGTGCAACACAAAGTCTCCAACCTAAACCTTTGTCAGCACCAAGCGCATGTCGCATAAAATCCCAACAAGCACGAATAGTCTTTGTTGCTTTCGAAGGTCTTAAATCATCTAACTCTTTTCCTGCAGCACTCGCACCATCAGGATTATGTACATCCAGTGCTCTCACATTTAACTGTTCAACAAGTCCATGAGGTAAATTTCCCGCAAGTCTGTTTTCCTTGTAATTTATGTTCCTGCGAAGTTCCTTCAAAACGACTTCTTGGCTTTCAAAAGGAATTGGTTCAGGAGAATCTTTTGCACTGGTTGTTGCAGTTGCATTACAGAAACGCCCACGTTGGTAAATAGTTTTTCTGATAAAAATACTTTTGCACAGTGAAAGGAAACGTCGATGTTTGTAGCACTTGCAACACTGTCCATTGTCTCTTTTTGTTAGGGGCCAACCATATCTTGCTCCAAAGGAAGAACAAAGAAGAGACCCATTGATAAATAACACTTTTCGTTGACTAAAATGATACAATCCCAGCAAATATTTCCTCGAACCATAAAACTTGAAAGTAACCTTCGTCTGTTCTTTTCTATCATCTTGCCAAACTCTCCTTTCGTTACAGAATCTCTGTCGTCCTGGAGGTGCTGAATTCATTGGACAAAACATTGTTCCATGTTGTAACAATTTATATTCTTCCTCATTCAATATTCAAAACTGTGAATAAAGTGAATCATTCTTTCACCGTCACAACACAGTATGAGGACATGAAGTTTGCAAATGAAAATTCTTCTTCATCCAAACACTTGTAGCTTAGCTAATTAGAAAATATACCTCTCATCTAATTATATATCAGAGAGTCTCATGCATACCCAAGGTATAGATATGATGCTGTTGTTCTAGTACAAACTAGCAATGACAGTGTATTTTTTGGATACTCTCATTGGGTTGAAATGAAAATCAGATTTCCATTCAACATCTAAATGAGGGCACGTTATCTTTATGAGAGCCAACGAGAAATTTTCTATCATTTGATTGGCCAAAATTCCCTCTTCGCCACGTTGTCTTCTTAAAGAAAATCATCCCAATCTACAGTCCAATTCTTTTGTTGCTGAGGAATAATTCCTTGAAAGGCCCCCTACCACACAAAAATAAAATACTATCAAACATGGCGCCAGTCACACCTTTATTTGGAACTTCCCCTCGAACAACGAACCGTGAAGTAGAGCACTGGATGAGTAACTTGAACGAAGTTCAAAGTGTGATCAACACAGTCGAGCCAAAGCTGACTGCCGCTCCTACCAAGTGGAAAAGTAAGTTGAAGTTCCCTGTAGCTAGCCGTTTCCTGATAGTGTGTAACTTTGAATAGATGTCTCGCAACACGTCAAAGAAGTCTCAGACGAGTTGAGTCAAATATTTAATAAGGAAGACCCTCACTACGACGTTATTATTGCTGGTGTGAATGCAGCACGCAAGTTTGACACTGCACAAAGTGAAGCTGCAAAGGTACCCTGAAACATGACAAGCAAACAATGTGTGACTGACGGTTATCTTTTTAGAATGACTCTGTGAGAGAACGTGCTCAGATTCGTTTGAGAAAGTATCGAGACGAGATTGAAACTCTTCGACGAGAGTATAAAGAAAGAGAAAAAGTAAGAGAGAGATACGATCATTACCGAGTGAAGTTGGACAATTTGGAAAAAAAAGGCAAAGATCAACCTCGTATTGAAAGAAATCAACAGAAACTGAAAGATGCAGAAGATGCATACCACGCAGTTACAGCAGAGTTGATTCAGAAAATGGAAATTTGTTGGAAGAAACATGTTGAGATATTTGCTGAGGCTTCTATTGCCTTGTGGCATACACAATTGCGCATGGTTGATGAGCTTGCCCAGTCATCGGAAGGAATTCGGCCATACATTGAGGAATATTTGAATAATATGAGAAACAATACGTCCAATGTTAGCAGAGACTATACACAAGAAGGTTCTGCTGGTCGCAATGAGAGGAAAGATGTGGAAAGTTGGAACGATAGAGATAGTGAAGAGGCAAAGAATGGAGAGAGTCGCTTGATAGATGACCCAAAGAAGCGTGCTAGTGCGATTTCAGACACCTCTTCCCCTGTATTAGAAGAGAATGGTAAACAACTGTCAACTTCGGAAGCTTATCGGTCTGCAAGAAGCACACGTGCTTGAAAGCTTTCATGGCTACCTCTTTTGCTGTGCTTCTCTAGGAATAGGGCGTGCCTATTAATTGGAATCACAACATTATGACATGTTGTAAGCAAGCGTAGTTGTTAATTGTGGATTTTTTTATATTTAGTGCATAAGTATGTTTGTCCTTTTTTGTTTATTGCATTGGTAAAACAAGGCTTTGTCATTTATTTACTAAATGTATACCCTCCATTTCTTAAGCTATCAAGACACATATATTTATCATACATGACTCTTTTACCTTACCACTGTAGCAGAAGGACAGGTTATCCTTATTCATAGTATTCTTCACTTTCAAGTAAATAAACTATTTCATACCTGAAGAAACAAGCTTATCCATTTATTACTTATTCAATTGCCCAGAAAATGAATCCCCAAACGAACTCTCTTCAAAAACCACTTGCTTAGAGGTTTCTGTTTTATGTGACTCCTTTTTAAAGGCTGTAGCAGTTCCCGTACGATTGTCATCTGTTTCGTCTACATTCAATTCGATTCGTGTTTCCTCACAACCATACGCTCTAGGTGTCAACTTGGTGACTATATGAAGAGGCACTTCCAGATTGGGACATTCTTCTTGTCGTTTTCCTATTAGAAACCCATAAATGGCCCTATTTAAAGACGTTTAACAAGTCCAATTCAAATAAGCATTGCAACAACCTTATGACAGCATTATGGCTAACAATCAATATCGGCTCGCGCATTCTTTCTAGTTCCAACATTACTGGTTCCAATCGCTGAATAACATCGACATAACTTTCACCTCCTGGATATCGAAAATGAAGTTTGTCCTTCAATCTTGCCTCATATAATTTGGGATATAATTGTTTAATCTCATCCAATGTCTTCCCTTCACAAGCTCCAGCATTGATTTCATTGAGGGCTCTCCAACAAACATTATGTGTTGGAATATGTTGGACAGTGTGACGTGAACGTCTAAGTTGTGACGTCCATATCAAAGGAAGTTCCTTTCCTTTTGCAGTGAACTCTTCATCGATGTACTCTGCTAACTTGACTGCAAATCTCTTCCCTTTTTCCGTCAAATCTGGATCCCCTCCTAAGCGTCCTTCGACATTATATTCTGATTCACCGTGACGCATCAAATAGATACTCCGAGGAAGAGTATGCATATTCATCAAATATGAAACAAGTTTTCCTTGTAAGTAACCTGTGAGTTGATGCAATACAATGGTTCTTCCGACATTGATTATTTTTATATAAGAAACCATTTCACTATCATCAATGGTCTCGTTCGCTCTCTCATAGTTTGCAATTCTCTTTTGAAAGTCTTCTACAGCTTTTTCAGGATCTGTATTCCGATAATCAGGCATGCGTAGTTTGGTCTCCATAATATTATGCTCAATAATGCTCTTATCTTCACAAATGCTCTCAAGAAACAGAACGCGAATACCTTCTGCTTCTAAACGGTCTTTCAGCATTTACGTCTCTCCTTTGTACTGTTCGTTGCATCATAAATTCCAACTTGACCGTGATGATGTTTTAACCAGGCAATCATATCATCTAAACACTTAATTGCCAATTCCCAACGTGCCTTTCTTCCTTCGGAGTTAGTAGGATCAAAAAACTGTGCTGGTTGACTCGCTCCCAAATATTCTCTTCTGTAGTTGCCAACATTAAATACTCTCGTACTTCTTCCCAGCCAATTCAAATACCTGGCGATATATCTTGCAATATGGGTCTTTCCTCGAGCTGGTAGACCAACCATAACTATGGCTAGTTTCTTCATGGGAAAAGATTTTGCTGCTGTTTCTTCATCTGAGCTACTTTCGTCTTCTGTCTTAGAAGAAAGAGGCATGGCTACGAAAGCAGCTACGTCATTATAGCTCACTGCACGTTTCATGTGGAAAAGTCGTCTTCCAATGAAGAAGACTGAACGATTTGATTTTTCCGTCTCCAATCTCGTCAGACTGGCATGAATATTCAGTGACTTGCAGCAAGTTTTCATGGCAACCTCTACAGATACATCAGAAGAATTGAATAGCCTGATATCAAGCACCTGTCCTGGTTTATTATCGTGGACAATAGAATCTTGGATGGCTGTTCTCTTTCCTTTTTTAGGAGTTGTTAGTGTTTGTTTGTCGAGACAATTTCTAGAGAAACGACTAGGTATCCACTACTCCGTGTTGGTTTTGTTGAGTGGCTGTATTTTTGGAGTTATGGGTTGTTATGTAAATTTAGGGGAATTAAGTGCTAGTCTTGCGCTATGGGTAGATGTAAAACCTCCCGAGTTGCTGTTATATGTTCTTTTACCTCCTATTGTGTTTGAGTCCGCGATAAATATTGATTGGTTTATATTTAGAAAGCAAGTTTTCAACGTGTTCTTACTAGCTTTTATATTGGTTTTGGCTTTTACCTTCTCAACTGCTGTTATCGTTATTTATATTCTGAGAGTAGATTGGCCGTTCACTTCTGGTGCTATGTTTGGCGCCATTTTATCTGCGACGGATCCCATTGCAGTCATTGCGCTCTTGAAGAGTTCTGGAGCCTCTCCTTCTGTGACTACACTTCTTGAAGGGGAATCTTTGTTTAATGATGGCTCTGCATATACTCTGTTTTATGCTTTTTTAACATCTTTGAGGAAAAACTATCATGAGAATGCTGGAAAGATTGCTCTTTTAATTTTGAAAGAGTCCCTGGGTGCAGTTGGACTAGGTTTATTATTTGGGTACCTTACAACCTTTTTCTTGCATCATGTCTGGAGTGCAAAAGTTGAAATAGGAATGTGAGTATTTGTCAAGATATCTATTCAAGATAATAGCATGACTATATATGTTTTGATTTAGTTCGGTAGCTGTATCTTATCTTGCATTTTATGTGGCTCAAGGACCAGCAGGCGTATCCGGTCTGATATGTCTAGTGGTGACAGGTTTGGTTGTAGCGGCAGATCGACTTTCTGGTTTCAGTCCTTTGGCTCGAGATGTGTTGTCGCATTTTTGGGATATTGTATCATTTCTTGCCAATGGCATTGTATTTTTTTATTCGGGATTTATTGCTACTATATCTCTCATAATATTCTGGAATGATGGCCTTAGTGTTCTAGACCTTGTTTATATTCCTCTTCTATATCTTATTCTATCCGTCCTGAGATATTTTTTGTTGTTTTTATGTAGTCCTATTTTAAGATATACTGTCTCAAACTTTTCTTGGGGAGAGATTTTTCTCATGGGACATAGTGCTTTGAGAGGTCCTATCGCATTGATCCTGTCTCAAGTAGTATTTCATATGGGGAAAGACCTACAAGACAATCGAAATGATGCTATTGTTGCAAGAGTTGTGATATGGACAGCAGGATTTGCCATTCTTACTCTCTTGATTAATGGTACTACTGTTCAATTGGTTACGAGGATGTTGAATGTGACCAGTGCAGCCAAAAAATCTATTTTTAAAAAAGCAGAGGAACGATTGGATGCCTTTATGAAAGAGTCCATCAATCGTCTTAAACTCTCTCGTTGGTATATTGGAACAGATTGGGTATTTGTTGAAACATTATTGGATCCCAAGTTGTCTCCAAAGAGCAAAAGATTTAGAAACATCTTAAAGAGCCTTGCCAACAAGGACTTTGTATCATCCGAGTCTTCTCGCAGGAGCAGCATCATCTTCCAAGGAGTCAGTACGACAAACAATTCTCCTTTTATACAAACAAGACAAGATGAAGAAGATAACGATGAACCACCTCCAGAACAGTCACTGTTGGGTTCATCTAATCTTTTCCCATATGTTGACTTTGACAGTGCAATGGGTTCTTCTCCAGTAGAAGCGACAAGAAATGATGTAGATAGAGAAGTTTTAATCGAATATAGAAAGCGTGTTTTACAAGGTTTAAGGCATTTCTTACAGAAGCAATATATTCGAGGAATTGTTTTTCCTGAAGTTTTTCGAGAACTGGAGTCAGCAATCGATCAAGCACTTGCCTATCCTTTTCGACCCATTTCATTGTTTGAAGTTGCAGAACGAGAAGAATGGGGAGTTTCTTTCATTGATCGTTTTATCACGAAACGATTAGCCTCACTTGTTTGGTTTCGATGGTTGGCAAGTCGCATTCTTTATGGGTTGGTAACAGTTTTGATGCATTGCAAGAACGAATAAACTTATCTGTTCTCGTATTGAATAGGAGACATCGTTTAGGTACCAATTTGGCAGCTGCTCTTTGGTCAGCCATTACTTTTATAAGAAAGTCGTTGAATCTTCCTCCCATACTTGAAAGGGAATTGCGAACTGAAAGGCTTCATTGCTTATTTTATTTACGTGGAGTAGAAATGGCCTATCCACATGTTCTGGCAGTGGTGCAAACAAGAAATGCAGCTGCAATCTTATTAACCATTCGCAGTCATTTCATCGATGATTTATTTGCCAGTGGTGAACTGGATCAACAAGAACACTCACTGCTTCAAGAAGACACTAATGAAAGACGCAAGTTGATACATGAAGCATCTCTTTCCTTTAAGTCACCTCGAACCATTCAAGTAAGGTTTGTCACATCCTTCTGTGACAGTTGCTGATATCTTACTATTTAGGTCTTGCAAAGTATTGAGATTTTCGCCAGTCTTGTTGAACAAGGAAAGTTTCGATCATTAATACTTGATTGTGGAGAACGTCAAATCTATGAAAAGGGTCAGGCTATTTTAAAAGTTGGTCAAATTGCCTCAGGAGTGTACATAAGTATTCGAGGAGTTGCTCATTTGGAGTCGTCACCAAACTTTTCCAGTCTTCCTCTTCATCGTCTCAGTTTATTAGAACATGAATCACTGAACACCATTTATTGTCCTCCAGGGTCGGTTTTCGGTTTGGAGAGCTGTTTATTTCAACGACCCATGATACGAACGGTAGTTGTGGACTCTGAATGTGCACATATTTTCTTTCTTTCATCTTCACATCTCCATGCAGTTGTAGCAAAAGATGAACTCGCTGCTTTAGACGTCTATCGGTTTGTTGCCACACAAATTATCAAACAACTTGTACCTGAAACTGACAGCATCCTTCCAGTGATGGAAGAAGAACTGCAATCCGTGGAAGCGTCTGCAGGGACCATCAGCTCTTTCAAAGCAGATGAGAGTCTTTCTAATGTGGTCGTTCTTCATAATACCTCTAGAATAGGGGATGATAGTTTCTATAGTGAAAACTCGACGAGTTCCCAACCTGAAGTAGATCACAAAAGGGAGGAAAGTCCAAAGGTCCCCAATATGAAAGACCCTGTGCGGTGGGCAGCTTTTCTGTTGGAACGAATGACAACCAGTAAACTAGTTCGATATGAAAAGGCGCAAGTCCATGTTTTGAAAGAACAGAGCTTGTATGGCGTATTATTACAAGGAGAGTTGTCAGTTGTCACTCGATTCTCCACTAGTGAAGAACGACAAAGATACCAAGCGCCTTGTATGTTATCTGTGGAAAAAGCAAGTACAATAACTGCCTTGGAAGAAGTGCTTTTGGTACAAGTTGTTTAATGTTCCCCCATGGATAACTGTTTTAACAAAAGAACCAGTTCATCCTGTTCCTCTTTTGATCGAGTGGGTTGATTTATCAATTGTAGACTTCTTCTTATTACCTCTTTCCTATGGCGAACATAAGTTGATTGGTATGGCAGCTTGGCGAGTCGTTCTTCTTCTTCCTTTAATCGTTGCAAAAGCATTTTATAAAATGACAACCCAAAGAAACAAAAAGAGTATTAAGGTGGCAAAAACCTTCACAATAAGCCACCGATTACTAGATATTCTATTATAATAACGTAATAATTGATTTTGACCTTGTTCCACTTGAAACATGGTGTCTTCTATGTTACTATCAATACGTTCCACCAATTCACCCTAAACAAGCATGTGTATACCTATTAGGTTATATTCAAAACAGTATTTCCTCTTACCTGTTCTGAAACCATGGTTGCCAATTGTTGAAATATTTGACCAAGTTCTACAATAGTACTTTCAATTTGTTGTGCTGCTTCTGCCCTTTCTCTTTGATAGCTATTATCTAGTCGAATACTTTGCATTTGTGTTGACAACTGACTGCTGTCTTGCGGTTCATTATGTACTCTTTCATTATGATACATGTTGCCATTGAAGTGTCCCAATGAACCACTTCCTAAATCCAACACCAAAGAGGAGTTATTAGGTCTCTCTATGGAGGCCAAACTGGAGTTGACTTCTTCCTGCCAATCCGCTACCCCATCAGACTCGTTACCAACAAACTGGGAACGTCTTTCCTGTTGTTTCTGCAAAGCAGTGGTTCTTAATTGTAATACTTGTTTAAACTCTTTCGTCGTTTTCATCAAGTCCGTCTTCAAAGTTTCCACCACTGACTCATGGTGAGAGATAGCTTGTTTCTGAAATATGGACTTTTTCTGTTGATGCAAATGTTCTAGTTCTTCCAATTGTTTGTTCAACGCATGCAACTGTTGTTTCACTAGAAACGTCAATTGTTGAATTTCCACCGAAGCGTCATCGAAAAGACCGGTTTTCTGACATAGCTTTGTTAACTTGATTAATGTTTGTGAAACAGACTCAATTCCTTTAGCCACATTAATCGCTTGTTGCGTAAACTCCGACCTTGTCGTCAGCGGCTTTCTTTTCTATTGGTTATCCCTTAAGACAAAGCATGCTCTTTCACTGCAACAACCTACTTACATTACTTGGTGGTGTTGATATTCCTACAAGTTGGCAACTTTGAGCTGCTGATAGAAACTCTCTTGTTCTGTCACAAAGATTACTTGTTTCCATTCTACACAGCCATCATTGTTGATTAGAGTTCTAGCCCAACCCAACAAAAATTCCTTGTTTAGACTTGTGAAGCTTTGGTCTCTCATGGAAACTGCAATCGATAACACAGGTAAATGTGTCAAGTTATCCTCATGGCAGTATTCACATGTATAATAGTCAGTGCAACGGATTCAATCGTGACTCCTTGGGAAGTGTCAGGAGTGGTAGATTATGACAAGTTGGTAGAACACTTTGGTTCACTAAAGATCGACCCCAGTCTCATTGAAAGAATTGAAAAACTGACCGTAAGTAATTCGATTATTTGCTCATGTCGTTCTTCAAATTCTAACGTATTGTTGCATAGAATCGTCCAGCTCATCCCTTCTTAAAAAGAGGTATATTTTTTTCTCATCGAGATTTAGAACAGATTCTTCAGTGTTATGAAAATGGTACAAAGTTTTATTTGTATACCGGAAGAGGACCCAGTAGTGATGCACTGCATCTTGGACACTTGATTCCGTTTTTATTCACTCAATATTTGCAAGGTATATTGATTGATGCCGTTATTCTCCTTTCATTCTTAAGTTGCACCTATAGAAGCCTTTCAAGTACCTTGTGTCATTCAACTAACAGACGACGAAAAGTTTCTATTTTCAAAAGACCCTAAAAAGAGTTTAGAAGACTATCAACGACTCGGTTGGGAAAATGCAAAGTAAGCAGACCAGAAAAATATGTAATTTCCAAACCTTTTCAATCGGATAGAGATATTTTGGCTGTTGGATTCGACGTGGAACGAACCTTTTTATTTCGTGATACTGACTACGTTGGTGCTATGTATTCAAATGTAATCAAGATTCAGAAAGCTGTTACGTATAATCAAGCTCGAGCTATTTTTGGGTTTGAAGACAGTGATAATATTGTAAGTTTAGTGTTTTGCGAAAACCATTGTGGTTGATAACAAGACTGATGTATATTAATATACTTATTTGTGACATTGATGACTAGGGGAAACATGGTTTTCCTGCTGTACAAGCAGCTCCATCTTTTTCATCATCTTTTCCTGAAATATTTGGAAAACATAGTAATATGCCCTGTCTCATTCCTTGTGCCATTGATCAAGATCCTTATTTTCGAATGACTAGAGATGTGGCACCCAAACTTGGATATCGGAAACCTTCTTTAATCCATTCCAAATTCTTTCCAGCATTACAAGGAGAAAATACAAAAATGAGTGCTTCTGTTGCAAACACCGCTATTTATGTTTCTGACTCGACCAAGCAAATTAAGTCCAAAATAAACAAGTACGCTTATTCTGGAGGAGGAGCAACCATAGAAGAACATCGAAAATATGGTGGCAACTGTGATGTTGATGTTGCTTATAAATACTTGACCTTTTTCTTACAAGATGATAATGAACTACAAAAAATAAAAGAGGAATACAGTGGGGGTAGAATGTTGACTGGAGACATTAAAGCAAAACTCATTCAGATATTGCAGCCTCTTGTCGAAAATCATCAGAAAAGAAGAGCGGAGATTACTGATGAGGTAAGTTATTCTTGAGTTCATCATCAGTTACATTTTTATATTGGTTTCTAGATGATTCAACGCGTAATGACTCCAAGACCGCTTCTCTTTTGAATATTCCCAGCTACATTTTGATTTCTAGAACTTGGATTTAATATATTATTTCAAGGGTTTCCTTTTTTCTTATTATGCGATGTCCGAAGCCATTGAGAGACATAAGACTAGGGCATTTCTGCATTGTACTGTTAAGTAATATTGTGAAAATGAACCTTTGCCCCCAAAGCTACTTTTTCTGAGCAAGTTGTTCCCTACATATCATAATGGAAAAGTTTTTCCATGTCTATACAAACCTCTCTTTTCAAGTTTTGTTTATTTGTCATATAATCATTTCAATCCTTTGAAGATGATTTACTGCGTCATTTTAAATTCCGACTGATAAACTCTGGGCTGTTTTCGTAACTGTTCCTTTATCAGTGGCACTATATTCTTCATGCTATTATCAAAAATTGTCAAGGGAGGATACCACTTTGGAGGTTTAGAATCTACACCTTTATAATGAACCAATCGAAGTTCTTGATAAGGATCCGCATCCAGACACTTTTCTCCTATTGATGGTTTGTGATTCCACATGTAGTACACATTTTGCGGCCTAGCAATGGTCTTTGGACGATCCTTTGATATCCTTTCTTGTCTACACATAGCTTGTTCAGTGACTAAAAGTGACGGCTCATAAGAAAGCTTTGAATCAAGTCCAAAAAACACATTATGAGCACAGACCCCACCAATATCAGCTCTCGATTCCAAAGACTCTAGAAACTCTTTGAGACTGTTTCCATCAAGACCTGGTAGAGGCTGAATATATTCATCAACATCGGAGAACAGCAACCAATCGTGTAAATATCGAAATCTCCATAAACAATCATTTATCTGCACATATTGCATTCGTGAATAGGGAAGCTTATTGGGAGATACAAAAGGCCACATAATTGGCACTACAAAGTCTTCTTCAAAGTACTTTTTGAATTGAACCAAAGAACTTTCATTGAATTCATTGAAATAGATATAAACCCTTTCCACTCCAAGAAGTCGATGATATGCTATCCATTCATCAATGAGATGGTTCTTGTCTTGCAATAAAAGACAGGCACCAATCTTTCTCTTAGGAAGTTGATTTCCAGCAACGGCATATTCTGCTTGTGTAGCATGACAAGCCCTCAGGAATGGACTAACATATATATGTTCCTCGTCAGCTGCAAAGATAATGAATCAACGATTGATGCCAACAAATGCAGCGAACGTACCATATCTTAAATGAATATAAGTTTTTCTCTGTATTACTTTCTTAGCAAGTTTGGGTATTGGACAAAGAAGAATCAAGACCATGTCATATTTGTCTCTGACAGGAAATTTTGCAAATGTTTTTTCGTTGGTTTCAAATTCGCAAGAAATTTTTCCTAAGCTTAAAACCTGCGAATAATTTGTTGCTAGATGGGCATTTTCAGTAGAAGAAATAAACATGATTTAAGTTTCTGTACCTGCCACTGAGAAGAAAAGCCCCACAGAGAATTTCCAGGGTTTTCTTCTACGATAACTATATCATAGAGAGAAGGAAAGTCCCCAACAGTCAAACCACTTTTGGGAAATCGAGAAGGAGAGCAAAACAAAGAAATGTTTCTTATATCAGAGACCGAGATAAGGGTGTTCTTCTCCTTATTATGAAGCACATAGGTTACTGTTTCCGATACTTGCAAAAAGAAAAGTGATATCAAAGTGAATTGGCATATTTTCCATAGTCGACGTCGACAGGAAGAAGACATCAACCAATGTTTACTAGGAACCCGCGCTTCAGTGAAATCTTTCGAAAGGACATTCCTTCTGGCCACAAAGTATAGAAATTTTGGTTCAAAAAAGCCGCCAACTGTTTTTAGCCATTTTTTAGAATTAAAGGAATTGCATTTCCATTGTCAATGTTTGATCCTTTGGGTGAGACCAACAATGGGGATGGATTAGAATGAGGGTGCGTTATATTTGAAATCCATCTTGTCTTTTATTTTTGAAAAGACCGTTTGTTTTCCCATTCAGATTGGACTCGTGGTTTTCCCTAGTTTCTTCAAGTCATATGTTACTTATTTATTGATATGACATATCAAGCAGTTATGTACAAATCTACTACATTTCCATTAAATGAATCGTTACAGCTACTTCGAAATTCACTGAAACAGATGGTACCATTGAAGATTTCCTTTGTCCAAAGTACCTTGAACGTCCTCACTGGATGCTCCTCACAGATTGTATCTTGGGAGAAACTAATGGAAACTCGTTACCTAAAATATAGAATGAAAATATTTATAAGGCTACTTGTAGTTGGAGGTATAATAGTCTGCTCATTTATCATTTTGAAATGGAAAAGAGGACTTGGAGAACAGCAATGGCCATCCAACAAGCTGCAACAACTGAAAGACAACATGCAGGTATTTATACAATTGATGATGTTAATATATACAAAAATGCAAAACAAAGTGTTAATTACTTGGAGGCATGCTTTGTCTCTGTTGGAAATTCTCTTACAAAAGATGAATGCCAATATGTTTTTGAATCGAAGGACATTACAAAGTAATCATTTAGAACAACTCTTAAAAATTCGCATTGGAAGGTTGCGAACGCTTTCTAAAACAAGTGATGAACCACAGTTGCTAGTACTGTGCAATCAAGAGAAGGCTGAAACACAAATCCAACTCCTCTGTGACCTGGTAGAGTGTCATATCTTACAGACTCAAGGAAGAAAACAACTTTCAAATCAACAGAAAGAATTTACTGTCTCTCCAACAGTTCCTGACAAACATTTAAAAAAATTAAGCAAGTCGGTACATTCATCCCATAAGCAATTGGACGAGAATAAGGAAAATTCACCATTTTGTGATATCTACAACAAGCTAGACAAAGCTATTAGTCTAACAGAGCACCTCATTGAGGATGATGTGGAATAGATTGAAGGATGAAAGGATTCGATTGGAACTCATCATTTAGAGTCCATTCGTTTGCTGTTCCTTGTTTTGGTTTGCATGATTTGCTTTGAATGATAAAAGTGTTCCTTCTTGCTTAACAGTTCATTCATGAATATTGCGTATCTTTAAAAGTGTGAAATGTACTTGGACACTTGTATACATTCATATGTCTCTAAAGCCATTAAACAAATATACAACACTTTATTCCTCTTTAACAATGCAAGACATATTTGCTATCATTAAACAAAAGGACAAACAACATGATAGTTATCATGTTCGGCCATATAAGCCAATGAACTGGGCTTCTCCTAAAATATTTCCACACATAAGAGACTCAATCTTGTTCTTCTGTAGTTGTTCGTTCGTTTCGAGGGTCTTATTCAACGCATACAATTTGAAGAAATACCTTCACACTTGTCGTCGTAATAGAATGAAAGATTTATAGAAGTGAACTTACCGATGAACACCAACGGGTGGAGCAGGGCCTCCATATGAAGTTTTCTTGAAGTCATTCAAAGCTTCTTTTGCTGCTTGTGGCCAGTTGGGTGATCCTGGTTTGGCTTCTTCCTCTAGACCTGAGCAAGTTGGCGGAATATTATATACTATCCAGTGAGTGAAAACAAACTTTGGCGCCTTGGGATCAGGAGCATCCGGATCGTCGTTGATAAGAACAAGACTCTTTGTCCCATCCTTACAAGAAGCTTTAAGACCACAACTCTGTGGCAACTAAAAGTTACTCACTGGTATTCCTGACCACTCAAGTGGAGGTGATATATTGGCCCCATCTGCTGTATATTTTTTAGGAATGTGTTGATTATCTCCAAAACTAGGAGACCAGATCTTTAGTTTAGAAGACATTGTGGTGAATAAGCAACGCAAGTTATTCAAGTGACTGTTACTGGAAAGTCTTCCTGTAAACCACTGTGACTCTGTTATGCAGTGCTCAACCGTTGAGCTCTTTCTTATCAGTGAAGTGCTTGCAAGAGTTCTTTTTAGTTGAGTCCTTGCAGAATGAGGAGAACTCTGAAAAACATGAGAGACAACAATCGGAAACACAAATGCCAATCGAGTCGAAACCATTTTCTTCATGTCGTTTGCTTTATCTGAACGAGAAATTCGATCACTTTTTCTCTTACAACTCAAAAGTGCCAAAAAGGAGCAAATTTTAGCTTTTCACCAAAAGATTGATTACTTGCAAAGATGCCTCGACTCCTTAGGTCTAAACTGGAACCAGTTGGATGACGAACAACACCCCCTGCTTCTTCTACAATTAGAGAGCCAGCAGCGATATCCCAAATGTATGGACCATATTCCTGTTTCCACAAGTCAAATAGACTGTTCAACCATTACAAAGTTACTTACATAGTAAATATCAAATCTGCCAGCAGCGACATAACAGAGGTCAAGTGCTGCACTTCCCGTACTTCGAATACCTTGTACCTTTTCCCTAAGAATCTCGTCAAGATTATTTCTCATCATTTCGCACTTCACATAACTTCGGTCGCTTCCAAATTCTGTACAAACAATAGCATCCTAAGATATTACTATTACCAAGTTTGTATTTACATTTATCAACACTACAAACATTCCAACTTTGTACATCAGAGACATGAATACGAACATCATTCAGAAATGCTCCTTCTCCTCGAATAGCAGTAAACATTTCTTCTTGCATAGGATTGTAAACAACGCCAAACAGAACTTGACCCTCTTCAGCATAAGCCAAAGATATAGCAACATGAGGAAACCCGTGAACAAAGTTTGCAGTTCCATCAATTGGATCTACTATCCTAAAAAGCAATGTCAACCTTTACGTTAAATAGACTAAACAGTTCTTACCAGCAACCTTCTTCATCATATTTATCAGCATTCTCTGCGGACTCTTCTCCTATAAAGTGTTCGTTTGGATATTTCGAATTTATCTCGTTCCGAATAAACATTTCTAAGGCAATATCTGTCTCTGTCACTGGGTCTGTTTCAGTTTTCCTGTCGTACACTAAACCTCCCGTTCGAAGGGCAAAGGCTCCTCTCAACACAGTACCGGCCTGAAATCAAAAACTTTACATATTATAGCATCACCATAGAGAGTGACGATACCTGTCTTATCAAAGGCAAGATGAAACAAACACGTTCACTGACATATTCCATGAATAAGAACAAAAATATGAGACAGATGATTCAGTTGAGTTGATACCCAACGTTTCCCTCTTCAATAATGACTTGATTAGTTAATCAATGAATAATCTCTCCTCTTGGAGAACTATAAATGATGCCGAGAGATCATATGAAATATAACAAGGCATAGAATCTATTGAAAACTACTCAATACAATACTCTAAATACGCTGATAAAAACATACAACGACTGCTTGGCTCCATTACTCAACAAGAGAATTTTTCAAGACTGCAATGGTTTGTAGAAAGACTTAAAACACACACACACACAAACTTTATTATGTGTCTACTCTAGAGGTTCCGATAGAAAAAGCCATCAAGTTAATAGTATCAACTTGATTCCTCTTCCCCTTCCCTACCCCATCAAGAGACATGATATTCTCTCTATCACCTATACTTTCCTTCTAGTAAGTCAGAGAAACTGTCCATACACGAATGCTGTTATCTGTATAGCCTGCATATAATATGGAGCCATCTGCATTCCACGCAAGACAAGTACAGGAAGGAGCTTGTGCCTTTCTTGAGACTTCTTCCTCGTGCGTCAATTCTGCCACAATATTCTTCTTCTCCAAGTCCCAAATCTTAATGCCTGTGTTGGTTGCAGCACAAAGCCAATACCTCACTGGAGAGAAGCATAAAGCATTTATAATATCGTTTGCATTCAAAGAATACAAATGCTTTCCTTCTTGTAGTTCCCATAACATGGCAACTCCGTCTTTTCCTCCAGACGCACATAGAGAGCCATCCGGAGATACAGACACTGTATTCAAATAACCTGTATGAGAAGCAAGATTACTCCGAATTTTACAGTTGGAAAGATTCCAAACTTTAACCATTTTATCCCATCCACAGGACACAATGAGGGGAGTTGAAGTAGAGGGTGAGAATCTCACACAAGAAACCCAGTCCGCATGTCCATCTTCTGTTAAAGTATACTTACATTCTCCAATCGTGTTCCAAAGCTTAATCGTTCTGTCTCTTGAACCTGACACAATCTGACGATTGTCTGCCGAAAACGCGACTGACAACACATCTTTGGTGTGACTAACAAAGCGTCTAGTACTAACTCCTTGAGTTAAATCCCAAAGTCGAAGGGTATGATCCCAAGAGGAAGAAAGGGCAAACTGGCCATCACTTGAGAGCACAACATCGGAAACAAAATGCGAGTGTCCAGTCAAGGACTTGCGAGGAATACCAAATACACCCTCTTCTCTTGTTATCTGCCATATGATTATCTTACGATCTCTTGAACAAGATACTAGGAAGTCACTATTATCCAACGGTGTCGATAGTGAAGTTACCCAGTTTCCATGTCCTTTCAGTGCACCTCGATATACCAAAGTCTCAGTCATAATGGTTGATATCGAACGTCGGCGAACGACCCAATCGAGAAGGATTAAATCAGAATGACAAATGATTGACTATGACAATACCTTTCAATGTCATGGCATTCTTCTACAAGTTTTCTAGTCCAAAATATGAATAAAAACAAAACTATGCCTGCAGAACGACTGTAACCAAGCAAAAAGAAAGAATGTTTACTAGGAATGACTTTCATGTTATAGAGGGATAAATGCTAACATCAAAAAGTTTTACAGTATAAATGCTACTCATTTGAATACAAGCCTTAGTAAAAGAAATAGAATGCCTTGTAGAAAGAAATACAAAGTGGTGAAAACCTTAATATGTAAGGACAGCTGTCCAATAGTTCATGCTTTGTGTAGCTTTGTTGCCAATCCCATTTCATAAAGCATTGAAAGGTGACACCATAAGCAAAGCGGGTGAACTTTTGAAACTATGAATTCACATATTCGGGTGTCCGTGAAGATGCCAAAGTATATGCAGGAAAGTCCAGGGGGAATGGTAAGAGAACAAGACAATAGTTCTCCTTTGGAAAAAGGTTCTTCTGGACTGCAAGACTCGAGTTCTAGAGAGAACAGTAGCATAACCGGGTCTCGGCAAGATGGTAACATGAAGAACTCTGTTTATGTATAGTAAACTAACAAGGAAACCCAGAAGTCGCAATGGATGACACACCACGTTATAAGCATAACCACCGACTGGGAATTGCTTGTCCAGCTTGTTCGGCTTCAAAGCACGGAAGACTTCCCTCAGACTTTTTTCAAAGAGCAGCAGCAAAGGAAGAAGAGGTTGGTGATAAAGTTTGTTGGAAATTTCCCTTGTGCTTAATATTCAAGATAGTCGTTGAACAGACTATTCAGTATTTTGAGAAATATATTAGACGATCCTGAATCCGAACTATTTAAGGGTCCTTCACAAGAGAGACAGGTAGGAATACAAGATTTTAAAGATGTAAGTTCCGGTTTTATCGCTCTGTAGGTACAAAAACGCCCAATAGATTTGACAACCCTACGTGAAAACCTTCACCACGGGAAATACCGTTTACGACACGATATGTTTATCAAGGATTTGAGACAAGTAGGTGCTGTTGTCATTGCAAGGTTTTATTTAAGAACATTCTTTAGCTTTTTAAGTTGACCTTAGTATACTACGACCCAGAAAGTCGTTTAGGTCGTGCTGCAAGGAAGTTCTTGCGCGTCATTGAAGAAGGTCTTGAACCAGAATCCAGTCGCTCAGAAAGTGAGCTATTACTTCACGCTGGAGACAGAGTGGACGTTCTTGGTTCAGACAATAACTGGCACTCAGCAACAGTTGTTCAAGTACAAGGGTATTGACTGTAAACCTTGTTTTTTGTTTATTGGTTTAATTATGGGCTAGTTCTAAATATTATATTCATTTTGATGGATCTTCTATGGGAGTAGATGAGCAGATTGATATACGTTCCAATCGTGTTGTACCATTTGATACTTACGCTCGACAGAAAGTTCCTTATAGGGAGCCGTTGGATAGAGTTGCAACGAGTCAGAAAAACAGTATGGAAAACACAGATAGAGGCTCAGCAGCAGTGTCGTCCACTTGGTACGACAATCAAATGTATTCACTGAAAAGACAAAAACAAATGCCTTTGTCTTCTTTGCTGTTGAATCGTTCTCTTGGAAGAGGAAGACCCTCTGCCGTTTTCTTTGCTTTACAGTTGAAATCTCCAGTCATTCCTTCTGTCGCAGACATAAGAAAAAGCCTCCTGTTTGAAGACCCTTCAAATAGGGAATCCACGATAGAAGTGAAGAGTGAATTCGACTTGGTGGATGATTGTTTAGTAATTGAGAAAATAATTTCGAGAAGATTCAATATAGAAACGCGCACGGTTGAATATCTCGTCAAATGGAAGGTAAGAGGCCCTTGTAAATCACCGAACATATTTGGAATACTGGACAATAAATAGGATTATGGAATGGACGATTGTTCTTGGGAATCAAGAGAAGCTTTGTTAGCAGTAGCGCCTAGATTTATTGCAGAGTTTGATGTGGCTCATCCTGAAATTCCTTTTGTAGCACAGAAGCCGTCACAGATGGAGACAAGAAAGGAAGACAACGTAGCGTTTACAACAAGGAGTAATCACAATCAGACGGAAGTATGTTTTGTATGATGTCGGGAATGATTATACTGACAAGCCTTTACTTTGTATAGGAAGAACAATTGGCAGTTATTCCTGTCGGAGATCTATCGTTGGAAATTGGGAGAAGTTCTTGGAATTTACGGAGGAAAACAGACAATTCAGTTGCAAAGGCGCAGTCATTTTCTTCAGTTGGAGGGATCGTAAGATGTAGTTTTTGTATTCGCGAATTCAAATAGACTTTTATTGAATAGGGGCGAAACTCAGTTTCTCAAGGACATATATCTACTGCTATTTCCAATGATCCCTTGTATATTATTCCACATGGCTTTGGAACCGTTGCGAAACATTAGCAATAAAATTCTTCAAGTTTATATGTGACCTTTTGTTCTAAAACGAAATTAAGGAATTTTGGATGTTGTCGAGAACGCCCAATCATTCAACTCTGTGATCCCCACTGGCTGCATTGAATTACTGTCTACAAGATGCCGTCAACGTTTTCTGCTGAAAACCTATTATTATCTACTGCATCCGGCGAGGATGATTCACCAGCCAACAACTCTTCGTCAACGCCTGATGATACAAAACAAAGAAAGCACAAACGTACAAAAAAAGAAAATCTTCTTCGGACCAATCCTCAAGTGGTTCCCCTGTCGTTTTCACTGGACACGACGCATTGAAGTCTCACTTGAATAATTCGGAAAATAGTGGCATTGCAGATGAAATGGAGTATATGAGAACCGACTCGATGGTTTCCACGGAGAAAGAAAGTTCGTTGCATGAAGAATCACAAGCGCGTTACTTTAGTGGTTCCAACGTTATATGTTCAAACTGTGGTTTATTAGGTCATGTCTCCCTTTTATGTTCTGAGGAACCCATTGGAAAACGGTGTTTTTTGTGTGGAGATGAAGGTCATATCGCAAGAGACTGTCCTCAGGAGCTTTGTCACAATTGTCTTCGTCCTGGACACAAGCGAAGAGATTGTACGTTACCGCGTAGGACTGTAGGAGTAGATGAAAGCCAGTTATATCCTTGCTTCGATGAATTGGAAAATGTTGAAGAATTACGTTGTTACTTATGTGCTAAGCGGGGACATTTGGATTGTAGTTACGAGACGCTTCCCTTTTCTAAAATAATCAGTTGCTACAACTGCGGTCAGCACAAACACGCTGGATGGAATTGCCATAAACCCTCTGCAGATGAATATCTGTCGGTAGCCAATAAGCTTACGAAAGTCTATTCCAAACCTCGGCGGAGAAATAGACAGAGAGATTTAGAAGAGGAATCGGTGCTGTTCACCGAGAAAGTGGAAGACTTTTTGAATGAAAATAGAAACAATAGAAGACTGTCTTTGCAGTCCTCGAATAAGAAGACTAAACAAAGTGGAAGATCTAGTTTAAGAAGAAGATTCAGTGAGGAGTCGATTCCTAGGAAAAGAAAATGATGAAGTATATGGTTTCCCTAATTATCTACGAAAACGTGTGTATTTCAGTTTTGCTTCTGTGATATGTGTGATATGGACCATTATGTTTTCAGATCGCTTTATTATCTTTAAAGGGTAACCCCAGAGGAAGTAGAGGAACGAACACAACACTAGATTGCAAGGTAAACTTAAAAACTGCACAATAGGAAGTTGTTAGGCATATTGCCATACATGGTTCTGTTGCTACATTGATGTCTTTTCTACTCACAGTAAAACCTTTGCAAGTATTTTACCCGTTTCGTACCATCTGTAAATAGACTTCACTTCTCATAATGAAAAGGCTTCTGCGTTTACCAAGAACCTTGAAAATGACGCAACGGGGGAAGCCTTTGATTTGCTGATATGGAACACTCAAAGAAAATTCTATTCCGGTAGTCAAAAACACTTTTTCTTGCTTCGTCAGGCAGCTCAGTCATTTGGCTAATTTTTAAATTGGTAAGAGGTGAAAATGAAGATATTCAGAGAAAGCAGTGCAAATTTTATATACGGCAATCTTAATGTTTTTGTATTCTTATCCTAGCATTCGTTTTCAAGGCCTGTTATGAACTTTATAAAGACCCTTTCAAATTCCCGGGACATTTTCTCAAAATTTTGGCGCCTTTTTCCGTCATGAAAACTGAAATGTCTCTGTTGATTCTGTGTTTCCTGACTTATGTGATATTTACTTGTTCTTGTCCAGAAGTTTCTTTTCATAGGACTAATGAGCACGCACAAGCCTCTTTACTATCACAAGTAAGTATGGTGTTGATGAAAACTGATGTATCCTCAAAGTCCACTTAAGAAACGAGCTACTTTATCTCCTTGGTCGACATCTAGCAACGAGACATCAAGTCATGAAACAAACGACTCGGACTTCTTATCAGAAGCTACGAGTCATAGTCCATTACCGCAGTATAATGAGAGTGAAGAGCAGGGCCAAGAACCAAAGAGTGTTCAAAGTCCTTCCGAAGGACAAACGGAGAATGAGTGTATCAACGAAAATTATATGAAGGCATCCTTATGTAAGTTGGTCAAGTTTCCATTTCCAATCGAAAGTTCACTTTGATTTTAGCTTCATTTCCATTTTGGGGTTATATTGTGATATTCCTTGGAGTACTCGTTCCTCCGTTTTTTGTTTATTTGGCTTTTCGAGATTATCGAAAAGGAGTATATAGCATGAGAAGCTCATTTTCATGGATCAATAACAGTGTCTCAGATATTGAAATTGCCAATGCTGGAAAGTAAAGCTTTATTTAACCTCAGAAAATCAATTCAATAGCTCATGTAATCCATATCTTGTAAATTTCCAGGAGATACTTCAATGTTTTAATAAAATTAGTGCTTGTTCTACAAGATTCATGAAGGTTTCTTTCGTCAAGTTGGTATGCAAATAATTCATGCATCGGTCCAAGTCCTTTCCCCTTGATTGAGAAGGCCACGGTATCTCCTTCAAACTCGTCCAATTAGAGAAAACTCGACGACAACCTGCACCTTCATAAGGAACTGCCTGATTCCAATCTGATTCTTGATACTGTATATATCTTAATCCCAAATATAATGCCATTGTTCTAAATCCCTGATTTATAGCCATTTTGTAGGGGAAGATTTCAATAACAAGGCTACCCTTCAGAAGAAAGAGCATATTTGTCCTAGAGAAGGAATGAGATAATTCTATCAAAAATGAAGGCCACACAAAACTAACTATCTAGATGCTATGCACTTACAAGTCTGCTCCATGACATGAAAGCAAAATGTCAGCATTTGAAAGGATTCGAGCATGGTCTTTCCATGACCCATTAGAAAAATTGAGGGTAGTGGTTTCCAGTGATCGTGATTGAGCCCAAGATACCATTCTTTGTATGTTCAGTAGTCTCCTTCTTCCCGTTCTTTTCACCAATACAAGTTTCGGTTTTGCCCGGGACTTGCGTGAAATTTTAATGTCGTTTAGAAGACGTGTATTAAGATATTCTGCATAGCTCCTTAGAAGTTTGGACTCTTTTATGTCTTCCTCTGAAAGGGCTATAGGATTGCTTCGAGCTCCCCAGTGAATGTTTTTTAACGGCCGTTGAAGAGGAGTAACGATAGCATCCTTCAGACATAAAATTCTCTCAGATGAATGTACCAGTTCTACCTGGATTGGTGAGAGGATAGCTCGAAGTCTTGATAGTGTCAGAATTATCTGCTCCTCAGGTGGACAACAGTACTTTTCGTTTTTCTTATGAAATATAACAGCTTCGTAACTTTGATACTACGTTCTTGGACTTGCATCAATGTATTCCAGATACGAAAGGCTCCAAAAATATGAAAATGAGCAACATTGCCATTGAAGTAAAAAGGGTCCAGTGGTAATATCCATATGCCACCACTGTGATATTGTCTGTCACAGGTTTGAGTTTTAATCGCTTCCCATTCAATTTCAGTAAGATACTTCACTGGCAATGTTGTATCTCCATGGAGGCTTGCATTTATTGGTGTTCTTGTCAGTAGTATGTTTCTCATCAAGTCATAGAAAACAAGGTTTATCTTGTGCGTTGTTCTGTTAAGCCATAGTGCCTTGGACTTTTGTGAGGATGCGACAGGACCTTGTGAATGTGTATGATAGAATTCTGCAAAGTTCTCCAAACTCACTGATGTGTCTGAACTGGCAGAAGACGCAACTCTGTTCTTTTGTATCACTGTGAACAAAGGGAGGATGCCACAAGAGGAGAGACCAAGGATTGTGAGGAATAATACCTTTCGCATGGTAGTATTCCACACCATTTCTCATTAAAATATACTCGATATCCCTTATCTAAAAAGCAGGTCACCCAAACGAGAGAAAAATTTATAAAGGCGCGAAATGTAAAAAAATGTTGTTCAACAAAGAAAAGTATTCATTGGAAACCCATCAACACAAACCTTGCTCAATAGGCAAACAAGCAGTGCTACCCGCAATTGCTTCATATGGCTCACAGCGACCCTTTAAGTATTTTGAAAGAAAGACCTCTGCTCTGCCTAGAAAATCCATTCGATTTTCTGGTCTGGCAAATCCTACTTCATGGTCACTATATTTTTCTCGCAAGCGAATGTTCATGCCTACCGTGTCCTTCATCAGGATAAAGAACGTATTCGACGAAGATACCCAAACCCAACATTTCACTCACTATTTGGTCGCTTTCTCGCTTCTTGACTCGAGGGTCATTTGCACCTTGAGCAATCAACAAAGGAGCTCGAATTCTTCGAACATGGAACAGCGGAGATATTTTCTTATTGAATTCCTCATCCTCATCCGCGGGACCAATCCTCAACAGGAGCTCCTTCTTCATTGGCTTCCAGTATTCTGGAATGCTTTCAATCAGTGTTTTTAAATTGGAAGGTCCAACAATATCTACTCCACAACAGTACAGCTCCGGAGTGAATACAAGACCAGCTAAGGTTGCGTAGCCTCCATACGAGCCCTATATAGCATTCTCAGTAACAATGGCAACACTCCAAAATAAGGTTTACCCCATATATTGCAACTCGTTCAGGATCAGCAATACCTTCATCGATAGCCCATCTAACGGCATCTGTCAAGTCATTCTGCATGGCACCAACACCCCATTGTTTGTCTCCTGCATTCAAGAAGGCCTTTCCCTAAACAACATAGGTAAGAAACTGTACAACATTTCATTTTAAAACTCACAAAACCAGATGAGCCTCGATAGTTGACTTGAAGACAAGCATAGCCTCGATTACTAAACCACTGAGAAGTAGTATTAAAACCCCATGTGTCTCTAGACCATGGCCCACCATGGACAAACAGAACAAGAGGGCATGGTTCAGTGATATTTTTTGGTCTTGTTAAATAGCTCAATATTTCCAATCCATCTCTTGCTTTGATATTGAAGGGGGTCATTTTACACAATTCGTACTCTTCTAGTTCTGGCCTCTCTGCGAAAAGTTCAGTTACACGCTTCGAATTCCGGTCAAACAAAATGTACGACAAAGATCTGTCGTCTCTCGTGACAGATAGTATCCAAAATGTGTCCGAATTGTCGCGACTAACAAAACTCAAATCTGCATCTGCATATTTGCCTTGACATATATTGAAATCTTGCTTCATAGCATCATCAAAGAACTGCCATTCGCGTCTCGCATACATGAAAGACACAGCCTAAGAAGTGTCAAGTGATAACTACAGCGAAAACATAACCATAGCGTACCTGAAGTTGTTTATTATCTGGATGAAGTATGACCGCCCCTACATTACAACGTTCCGAAGATGCAAGTGTTTGAACAGTTTCTCCAGTGTGTTTATTCACTAAAACCAAACGCGTCGTATCTGAATCAAGAGAACTTCGAACATAAACATGTTCCTTATCAGGAACGAAATCCACCAGTTCGCCTTCTTCACCATAGGGAAACGTCATTAAAACTTTCCATGGAGATTGTGAATTCTCTCGAAGACGAATAATTGTACTGCCATCTTCAGAACTCATAGCTGTACCTCCTAGAACTGACATAGAATCCTCATCTAATGCCCAAGAAAGAATATCTCCTGGATTTTCGGTATCTATAACAACCTCCCCTTTGTCAAGCACAACTCTGTAAACGTCAAAACAAGTTCGATCACGTTTGTTTAACCCAATTAAAAGTTCATTAGGACTCTTCTTTGATGTCATTACTCCTTGTACTTTTGAACCTTTAAATGGGGTAAGATCCTTATTTTCATAGTTTTTATCCGTAATATTCACGGTCCACACTATTATCAATTCAGAGTTTGTACATAATCGCAACTATTTACACTCACAATGAAAATCTTCATCCCCATCCTTGTCTTGAAGATAAAGAATGGAGGAAGAATCCTCAGACCAGAGAAAATATCTTATTCCTCTATAGGAGTCCTTGGTAACTTTTCTTCTTTCAGAGCTTTCAACCGGCTGAACCCAGACGTTTAAAACGTTGTGCTCATCTGGTTTAAGGAAAGCCAAGAACTTTCCATCTATAACGATACTTAAAACTCGTAAAATGTCATTATAATTATGTTTACCTGGAGATACTTTAGGTAACGTTTGCTTAGGATTATCGAATAAAATTTTTCTTGGAATCAGTTTCGGAAGCTTCGTGAGCGTTTCCTTTGTTGACATGTTTCTCTTTGACGAAGTCGACGCCTGCAAAGGAAATCTTCTGAACCAAGGAGAGGACAAAAAACTAAAGCTGCGAAAAGATTCTCGAAGTTTGTAACCCAAGAAACTGTAGTCAAACTGTCTAACAGTTCGTCCACAGGAACGTGAAATATGTGGACATTGGACAAATGCCATTCCACCACGGGACTAACGGCGGCTTCTCTGAATATATCAAATGTGTACTGATGATGAATCAAATACACGATGCCAGCTCTTTCATATACAGTTCACAATGACTTCAGTTTGCTAATAATAGAAAAGCATAGGCAATTTTTTTAAAACTTGGGGAGTATTTATAGTTATTAGACAAGGATACTATAGTATAGACGTATAGAAAATGTCAGACCACCCAGTAGACCTCGAGCAAGTATTTGAAAGAAATTCTAACATCAAAACAAAATTTATAAAGAATAATGCATCGAAAATGAGCCATTCTGGACTGTATGCAACTTGTAAAGACTCTTCCTACAGCTACTAAATTGCTGAAGAATAGGCTATCTAACGTACTTTGCTAGAAAAATTTCCCGATCACTGAATACAAAGAGCATCTCAAGTACATGTATCAGTGATTTTGTTTTTCTATAGAAACAGTCTTTTCTCATTCAGAATATATTCAAGTATTTTGATGAAGGAATAGCCATGTGGATAATATGAACAGAGCCCATTGCAATAACAAGTTGTTTGTTGAAATCTTTATTTCAGTTGTAAGACCATTTTGTACAGCATGCAAAAAAGAGAAAGAGAATTGAAAAGAAATGAAATGTAAACAGTCAAAAATGAAAGCTGTTTAGTTTAACAAAAGCCTGTCTTTTCTGAAACAAGCAGTTTGTAAAACGCCACCTTCAACTTTACAAGTCTGATACTATTCACTAGTATCAATTTGTAAAGAAACCAAATGACTTATTACGAATACTAGATACAATGGCACGAATAAATCCGAGAACGCTCTAAAATCTAATTTCCAAGTATGCAAATTTTCTATTACAAAATTCTGTAAGAGTAAATAGTTTAACGTCAAACTCATGAGCCGCTACGCGATATTTGGACTTTGATAAATCTTGAAATGCTTGTGTATATTTCAGAAAACAAAAACATCTCATTCACTTGTTCCGAACGAGGAGAGGTGAATGAATCTACAACTTAAGAGAGCTGAAAGCATGTAAGTTTTATTAATAAGGAATATAACGGTTCTAAACTGCTATAAAAACACGTCAACATCTGTCAGTTTCATTTGGACCATAAACCAGACCATTGTCGATTCTTCCCAGAACTTGTTCAATTACGTTTCAAAAAAGTCGTTCGGTTCCTATAAAATTTAGTTGAACAACTGCTCAAAGAGATGCTTTCTGTCCACTAAAAAAACGAATTTACAATTTAAAAATTTCAAATCTGATACGGATGTTCAAAACATTTTACAGCGTCACGGAATCCTCGTAGCTATGTTACTTGGGACCTATCCTCCAGATTACATACGTCTCCTCGCATACAGAAAACATTACATATGGATATATACTATGAATTCTCTTCCATACCACTTGCATAATGGATAATAGCTTTCTTCAGAGGAAGCACAGCGCCTAGTAAGCTCATTCCTATACCTCTAGTAAAGGCAAAAGGACTAGAATTCAATGAAAATATTTTTTCCAGGCTATGTAACGCAGAAATCATTGCAACACTTCTTGGTAATCGCTGTCTCTGATAGTTTAGAAGAAGGGCATATTCTCCTATATCTCTTCCAGTCAACAGAGCATTCTGAATAATATTCGACAAACACCGGGCGTCTGCAAAACCCAAATTGACTCCCTGACCTGCAAGAGGATGAACAGTATGAGCCGCATCTCCAATAAGAACAAGTCGGTCTTGGACATAATCGGATGCATGCCCAAGAAATAAAGGGAAACTTGCGGGTCCATTCAAAATTTCCGATATAATTGGAGGACATTCCTCTTCGGATTCGCCATTCGTAAGAGACTCAGTTTCACCGATACCTTGAAAGATTTCATTCAATTCTTTAATGATTTGTGCATGACTCGCAGAGACCAACAAGTTTGCCTCCGTTTCTGAAGTGGACCAAACAATATTGGAAAGACTCAACCCTGCCATCGGTAGCAATGCTACTGGACCCGTCGACAGAAACTTCTGCCAAGCAGTGCGATGAGGAACTTGTGTTCGAACTGTCAGTACAACTGCTTTCTGTCCATATGGATAGGAAAACCAAGGCAACTTAGCTGACGTTCTTGTTGCAGATTTTGAACCATCAGCTGCAATAATAACACGCCCTTTCAAACGGATTTCGTTCTCAAGAGTTAATGTTGGCCATTCTGAGAAACCACTGGTCGAAGGTTTCGGCCAATGGTAAGAAACGATTCGAGAACTATGAAGATCAATGGATTTCTGCCATGATTTCTTTTCCTTCTGTATGCGTTTGTAAAAGCATCTTATCAGATTATCGTTACTTACAGTAAATCCCAGTGTATCCATGCCTATTTCTGTAGAATGAAAAACTAGTGAAGCCCCACTGCGTGAATCCCATATTTTCATCCGTGAGAAGGGAGCTATTTCCTGCGAGTCTAGCAGTTGCCAAACTCTCAGCTCTTTCAGCCATCTCTGTGAAGCTGGATTTAGAGTGGAAGTTCGTAATTGAGGTTTCTGAGTGCTGTCGTTCTGCTGTAGTTGCTCGAAAGCTGTCAAGTTGGGCTCAATCAACGCTACTTTCAAAGGTTCGTTAATACGTGCGAGGGCAGCACAAAGCGCCGCACCAACTAGTCCCCCACCAACGATAATAACGTCGTAATGCTCTTGTTGGGTAGAATACCGACGGAATTTCAGTGTGTCACAGCGTAATTAAAGACCTTTCGAAATAGACTCGTTGAAGTGTAGCACTGCATTGCCAATATGCCCTCGTTTCCTCTTGGGAGAGATTAAATTGCTCACGTCTAAAATTTGAGCGCCAATTTAGGCATTTTTTTCTTTAGACTTGAGTAAAGAAGGGGGTTCGACTTAGCAAGAAATAAAATACTAAAATGTTGCATACCTTAAGGTCTAGGAAGACTCATTCAAGTACATTGTCAGCTAAGGAAAACAATATAAAATCCAAAAGAACCCAAATGGGTATCTTTCTATCGTGGAAGTTGTCATATATTGTAGCTATTACCTTGTTGAGCATATTCTTGTTCGTTGTTGGTTTCATTCTTGGCTCGTACAAAAGACTTATGGGTATAATTCTTCAAGTTCAAAGAAAAATGTGCACGAGACGCAAAGACGCTTTATTTCAAATCATGGAGGAACAAACAGGAACGACGTTGTAGATATAGAAATTCCTGCCCCGAGAATCTCTAGTGAGCAAGCCGCTTTTTCGGAGCAGTTAATAGCAGACGATGGGAATCTGGTCTATAAAAGTAAGTTTTCTTTCACTAGTTCTTTGGCACAGGTTGTAGAACAGTGTTGATAGGTAGGCCCTGGGAGGAAATTGCTTCTGATGTTGCTATTGCAGTTAAGACAGGACTTAGTGTGGCTAAGGAAAGGATTCCGAAGCACAGAGATACATGGTGGAAACGAATACCCAATTTGCTTCTCATATCGGATGTCGGAGACCCAGATGTTGGAAGCTTTGGCTTGAGAGAAGTGTCCGAATTCCTTCCAAGTAATATGAGTCGACTGTTGGGTTTGGATAAGCTGAGTGAAAACAACAGTCAAGTTGGAAAACAACCTGCATTTTTTGGAGAAATGACTGAAGGATTTGTGTAAGTCCAAGTTGGAACAGTTGGTTAAACATCTAAATTTTTTGGACAGGATGGATAGTAAGAAAAACTTGCCCGGTTTTCTCGCACTGTATAAAAGGTTTCCCTCTAAGAAATGGTATATCATGATGGATGACGACACCTTCATTTTCTTGGATAACCTAGCCTTGACGTTGCAGATGGACCATTATCGACTGGTTGCCAACGAACAACCACTATATTTGGGGAATCCTTTTATTGTCAGTAACTGTGACAGGTTTGGAGAAGACTTTGATGAAAATGGAAATCCGAATCCTGCTTTTGCGCATGGGGGTTCAGGAATTGTGCTATCTGGCGCAGCAATGGAGAAGATTGCTCCCCACATTGCTTGGTGTATTGAGCGTTGGGATGTTTGTAAAGAAGGTGACGCAAGACTGGGCTTATGTCTGTATTCTTTTCATATTTTACTGACAGAAATGCAACCCTTCTTTTATCATGAGACTCCATCTAAGTATTTTGAAGAGTTCCCAGCTTTATCCAGCAGTCGACAAGGCCGACCTGAGGCACTTCCTGTATCATTCCATCATATAAAGGGTGCCTTGGTGGATGCAATGTTGAGCTTGGAAAAAGATGCAATGCAGAAAGATTGGTTAGTGACTTATGCTGATTTGGCAAAGAAGTTTGCTCCTGAGGATTTCGAGTTCCCATAGAGAGAACAGAGGCTACATTTAATGGTAGGTATATAAAGTTTCCAAAAGATGGATCGCCTTGCGGAATATCTTCCTTCTAGCAACGCTGACTGTATTATTTCGGTCGAGAAACTCTTATCATCCAATGGACAAATAATTTTATAGCTTTGAAAAGGAATAACAGAGAATTTAATCATTACAACCTGACGGAACATCCACGAGATTATGTCGATGGATGATTTCTGCTGGTCCTTCATATCCAAGATGTTCAGGAAGCAAGTCACTGTGAAGTCCCTTCACCTTGTTGATTTCTTCACTGGAATAATTCACCAGTCCACGAGCAACTTCTTCATTTTGGAGATTGCAAATACGAACAGCACAATCTGAGTCAAACTCCCCTTCTACTCGTTTTACACCAGCAGCAAATAACGATTTTTTGTTGTGTATCGCACGTTCTGCACCCGCATCGATAAAAATAGTGCCACTTGGCTTTAAACCATGTGCAATCCATCTCTTTCTACCTCCTTTGATAACTTTCTTCTGAGGAAGAAAAACTGTACCAACTCCTTTTTGCCTTTGTGGTAGAACAAAGTTCAACATATTCTCTGGTTTCTTACCATTCATAATACAAACAGTAACATCGGAAGCTGTTGCCAAACGAGCTGCCAATATTTTTGTTCTCATTCCTCCGGTACCCCAACCTGATCCTCCTTTCCCATCATCTTCTGTGTTCACGATCAACGACTCAATATCTTTAACAACATCTATTGGTACAGCTGTAGGGTCTATCCTAGGATCAGCCGAGTACATTTGGTCAACATCGGTCAGTAAAAACAGCCATTTGGCATCCAAAAGTCCAGCCACCATGGCAGACAACCGATCATTGTCACCAAAACGCAGCTCTTCTGTGGCAATTGTATCATTTTCGTTCACAATGGGTATGACTCCTAAACGAAATAACTCTTCCAGTGTGCTTCTAGCATTAAAATATTGATGCCTCTTTGAGATATCACCTCTAGCAAGCAAGATCTAAAAACATAATTTAATGACCAACGCTACTTATCAGTGTCAGACTCATTACCTGAGCAACATTCTGATTGACATAACCAAACAGGTCCTCATAGGTTCTCATCAAGGAGGACTGCCCGATGGCAGCCAACGCTTGTTTGCCTGCCAAGGACTCCGGACGTTTCTTCACACCTAGTCTTTTACAACCTAAACCAACGGCACCCGAAGTTACGAGAACAACATGAAAACCAGCATGTCGTAGTGCAACCAAAGTGTCTACCAACAGTGCCAAGGTACTCAACGCAATATCTCCTTCTTCCTCATCTCCTCTCATGATAGTAGAGGTTCCTACCTTAACAACTATCACTTCGCCTCTTCCATTATTTGCTAAAGGATCGGCAACTTGAGGAATATTAAGTTCCACATGCGAACCACTTGCAATAGTCGTCAAGTCGGGAGCCGAACGATGCTGACCTGACATCTGAGAAGAATCCATAGAACACAATTGTGTTTTTATAGCTCACCTTTGCTTTATAGGAAAAATTGTCTTTGTCAGTGTGGAGGACTTTATAATTAAGATGCTATAGAGGAAAATACAAATCATTGTATTCGTAAATAAAACAATCATTCACAAGTTGAGAGAGAAGTATGTGTAATTGTTCTTCAGTCAGCTCAGGATAGTATCCCTGAATAGAGGCTGCTGACAACCCGTGTTGCTTTCGAATAATCTCGAGAATTTGTTGTGGATAGGACAACCATGTTCCTCCATGAGTAGAGTTACGAGTTTCGGATATAGGTCTCAAAATTGGGTAGTAAACATTTCTATATCGTTCTATTGTTTCTAGGTACAACAGTATTTCCTCCATTGGGTCTTGTAAAACCTCTATTTCTTTCGCTTGTATGAAGCGGTCGATTAGACCCTCTGTAAACCGCAGAAATCCTGTCATAAGAACGAAAATACCCTTTGCCAATTTGAGCTGTTTCTCGTCAAGAAACTTCGAGTCAACAGTAACAGCAACCAAAGCTGTGGAGTCATCTACATATAATCTTCAACAAAAAAATAAAAGAAAATAAATATTTCAGTTACCAACAACCAGTTGAACACACTCTCTTAGTGTCTCCACGTCGACTACAACACCAAAACTAGTTATTTCGTAAAGTGGAATTTTCTTGGCAAACAAAAGTGCTTCAGTATTAGGATCTTTCTCAAGCTTATAAACGTCTCGAAGGAAACATGAAAGTGGTTTAGTTATCTCCGCTGCCATTCAACAATTCATTGTTAAGTAGGGTCCCGCTCCTAATTATTTCATTTTGCTTCCAGAAGCTTTTTGTTGTGATGTGGCAGAATATTTCAAAACTTTACACTATACCTTATAACAGTCGCTATTCGCTGAGAAGCATTATCATATCGTTATCACAATACAAAGGACAGATAAATAGAGGAGCAAGAGCTAGAAACTTGTTTTCAAGTGAACGGTATCGTGTCTAAACCACCTTTGCTTTTTACTTGCCTCCCTGACGTGAGTTATGCCAAGTACTTTCAATTCCTGGCTTCGTGCAGGTTTGGCAGCAGTTGCTTTTGGTGCTACGGCTGCAAAATACCTTAAAACGGTTTATGGAAGGATAGGTGGTATTTTGCTGTTCGTGCTTGGTGTATTTATTATCGTCTACTGTGTGGGGAGACACTATTTTAGCGTTTTCCAAATAGAAGAAGATAATCTGTATTCTATTTCTATTGTTCCCCTAGGATTCTCGATTCTAGCAGTCATGCTGGCAATAACTACCTTTGTTCTACTTATGTTGGATGACAGTATCCTGTAACATTTTACTGCATTCAAAACCAAACAGTACACATATATAAAAACTCACAGAGACGATTGTAACGGATAAATGTTGATATGATGCCAAGCATTATTCATGACACCTCTCACATTCCATAATGGATACTCCGGTTGTGTATTACAAGCTGAATCGACCGCCCGAGCAACAAGGCTTACAGGAGGCTTCAAGTATAGCGTTGCTTCCCACAAAGTCCACGACCAGTTTCTAATTCCATGGCATATTTCTTCTGAAACTTGCTTGTAACTTTTCTTTTCAGGTTTCAGCAATGTTGCTCGTATCCACTCTTGAGAATCTTTCATAATGACTTCTACTCTCATGATATGGTGTCCGCCTCCAGTCAAAGCATATCCTCGAATTCTATAGTATCCTTCGGCAAGCTTGCTATCAGTTAGTGGGTCACATATGGCACATTGAACAGACAAGTTCATAATTGGAGGAGTAGAACTCCAATCAACGTTCTCCAAATGCATATCAGATGGAAGATATTTATAGTCCTTCGTCATAAAGTAGCCATCTGACGGCTTTGACTTGCAGATAATTCTTGAAAGCCATTTGACACTACGAGCACCAACAAAACCAGGTACAATAACTCTCAAAGGATAGCCATGATCCCTTGATAGTACTTGACCGTTCATTTCATAAGCCACAATAACTTCATCAGCTTCATTCAATGCCAAACTCAACGGTATCGAAGCCAAATAACCTTTACCAGTCTCTTCTTCTGGTGGGAGATCAGCTCCTTCAAACTCAACATGTTTAGCTTGGTTCTGATCTACACCTGCAGCCTTTAAGATGTGGCTCAACAGAACTCCAGACCAAGTTGCATTTCCTGCAGCTCCATGTAACCAAGGAACTCCGTCAATTTTCTTTAATCTACTTAGCTCAGTCCTCCTGTTACCTGCACACTGCAAGACAGCACATATTGAATGTTTCTTAAATTTAGTTTTTAAATCTTTAAGAGAAAGCAACAACGGCGAGGACACGAAGCCTTCAACTTGTAACCGATATTCTTCTTCGTTCTTCAATACTGGGACGGCAGCGTGATTTCGCACAAAAAACAGATCGTTGGGTACATAGAAGCTTCTTGGTAGCAGATCCTTTTCAAATCTTCAGTATCCTAGTTGCAACTCTATCTTATATTCTTACCGGTCTTGTTTCTGCGTTGAAAGGTTCTTTGCAGTTCACTATGAGCTCCTTTCTTCTTGGAGGTTCTTCTTCATATGTAGCTTTCCGAATATATCCAGGACAATCGTCTGTCGGCGCATAGTGCCCACTCAATGTCTTCAAAGAACACTGCATGACGAAATTGATCTAGCCGAAAAGACAGACTGATTGCTATTTATTGGACGACTCTTCTAGAAAATTTTCCCCTTGAGGAAAAAGCGTGGTCGAGTGAGCCAAAAATCTTAATGGTCTAATCTCAAGCTCAGAGCTTTTCGCAGCGACTTGATGTTTTCAATACGCACCCTCAACCATCGAGAAATTTCCTTCCAAGTTGGCCAACTTCATCTGAGAAATGAAATGGTATTGGTGAATTTGTTGTGG
Source organism: Galdieria phlegrea (assembly GCA_006232345.1). NCBI lineage: Eukaryota > Rhodophyta > Bangiophyceae > Galdieriales > Galdieriaceae > Galdieria > Galdieria phlegrea. Next base: position 93,915 of record SDGA01000101.1, read on the forward strand.
GTAACTCATCCCATTGTGTCCTTTTCATCTTACAAGGACCATATACCGGGACGCACAAACACCCGCGTACTCCCTCTTATTTTACCTTGTACGAGAAAGAGCCACTTTTCGCACTACAGAAGGTTTCATACTGTCCATTGCGTGGTAGATGAGAAACAGCTGGGACTGACACCTGAGTTAGCCAAACTGGTAAAGACCTTTGCTACCGCACCAGATTCGAAACTCAGAATTCAGCAGCTCTTATATTTGGCACAAACCGTTGAACCTTTGCCATTTTATTACAAAGTAAACGAGAATAAGGTTCAGGGTTGTCTGTCGACTGTTCACGTGGTGGCGTTTGGTGAAGAAGGGAAGATTTATTTCAAAGGAGATTCAGACGCACAGTTAACCAAGGGATTGCTGGCTTTGTTAATTAAAGGTTTGAGTGGATATACAGTGGAAGAAATAGAAAAAGTCAACCCGGATTTTATCAAAGTCGCGGGTTTGAGTATAAGCTTGACTCCAGGTAGAAACAACGGGTTCCTGAATATGTTACAGTATGGTTTCATTTAAATTAGTTCTATTGACCTGAAACTGTTTTGAAATAGGACCATGAAGAAGAAAGCAAGGGAAGCCTTTTCTGAATTGCGTCGCTCGACTTCTTCAGCGGCATCTGGTTCTCAGAGTGGAAAGCAAACAAGCGTCAGTTTGCAAGAAGCAGAGTCGAAGAATGATACAGATAACAAGGTGTTTTCTGAACGTCCTATCTACTCTTCCATTGTGGAAAAGTTAGGAAAGTTGAAGCCATCGGCATTAGAAGTTCAAGACGAATCTTGGCAGCACGCTGGGCATCAAGGGGTCAAGGGTTCGAAGACGTCTGAAACACATTTTTCAGTTTATATTGTATCCGAAGCTTTTGAAGGGATTTCCCCAGTTAAACGTCATCAGCTTGTGTACACCTTGCTAAATCAGGAATTCCAACAGGGTCTACATGCATTGCGAATAAATGCTAAGACTCCCTCTGAAATTGACGATGCAGAAACTCGTCAGTAAATAAGATGCGTTTCTTTTTTGATCGTCTAGGTTGGTTAAATCGATAGTTGGATACAAGATGGTGCTGGTTGTAAAAGAATAATAAATATTTTTGTTGTTGTTTGAATCTGAAGGGCGCTAACGCTATGTTGTGAAGAGTTTAAGATTCCGCAAACATTTCAATGAACCTACAGTTCCACCATGTTATAGAAGTATAAGAACCAAAAAGTTCTTCTTAACAAAATGGACAAAATACTTGCTTGACACGTTATCGTTATTTTCCAGTCGTTATTGAGTAGATGACTTTGAATGAGGGAAGGAGAAACGAGAAAAGCGGCAGTGGCACTGAGAAAAGGGCCAAACAAGCAGTGGGGAAAATTGGGCAATGTGTGCATTTCAATTCGCCAAGAAGAAAATTCGATGTGGCGCCTATATTGCGAATATGTGCTTTGGCTCAGTTTTCCTTAGTTCCTTGTCAGGTTTATTACAAGTAGAGAACTCGGGGTGTATAGTGGATACAGATAAATAGTTATAGCTTACAAGAATCTGTGAGTAAAATGACCGACAAAACAGATGACTTTAGCAGTAGTGGTCAACTGGAAAAGTCGGTGAACCCTTCTAAAACACCTACCAACGTATTAGATAACGTGAAAGATGTTTCTGTACCAAAATATACTGACAAAATATTTGAATCATCCAAAAAGGGTTATTTATCGTGGAAGATGAATAAAAAGCAAGATATTGGCGCTGACCATGTGACGAGCAGTTCGCAAGACTTGACAACAGGTGTTTCTAAAGAAAGCTCTGATGGCGCTAACCAAGTATCTTTTCGTTCGCAGCACAGGGACACCGTAGAAAATCTTCGAAAAGAAACAGAACGAATTACTCGTCACATTCACAGACTTGAAGGTCAACTAGCTGCAAGGGAAGCTTCCTTAGATTCTCGCAAAGCTTTTAAGGAAAGAGAGCAAACGACACTAACGAAGACTGTTGCCATTTCAAGTACTTCGTCGGAGCCTACGCAAGTGCCAGAGTCTATGCAAAATATTGTCGACCGAATCATTACTGAAAGTGCTTCACAAGCTTGCTCTTCCCACTCTATATTGGATCCGAATTATACTTTCACTGGAGGTGAAGATGAAAGTACCAGAGAACAACAATTTCAGTCTCTTTTGAAGCCATTGGGACAGAGTCAAAGCTTTAGGAAACATTTACAGGCCCATATCTGTTCTGAGAGTCGACAGAGAGTGGAAAGAAGAAAGATTTTAAAGGAACAGTATTTGACGCTGAGAGATGCTTGGATAGATAGAATCCAAAAAAATGATCTTTTGAGAAGCAAAGATTCAGTCAGTGCTTCAAAGGAAAGAGATTGGTAAGGAAACTGAACAGTATTCTGAAAAAGTACTAAACTACTGTAGGTGGTTGTTGCGTGCTATTCGAGGAAGAGATTCGATCACAAAGGGTGTCAAAGGTCGCGACAGTTCTTTCCAGGTTGAAACTTTTACGGACTCGGCCAATAATACATCAGCTGACGAGACCGGAAGTCATGATTTAGAGTTTGAAACAGACACAGATAGTCGCGCCGAACACTGGCGAAATGGCTCCGCGAAACTTCCTGAACAAGTAGGTTTTCAGCCATTATCTTTTTGGGAAGTTGTTTCATATAGAATGAGATAGATAATATCAGCAGTTCCTTTCGATGGTGGAAATGTATTGTATGAAAATCCTGTTGTGGAAACATATTTCGATACACTGGTCAATCCTTGGACAAGAGCAGAGCGTATCATTTTTTTGAGAAAGTTTCTTTTGTATGGGAAGAATTTTAGGTAATTGACACTTTTTATCTTCTTCTATGTTCATTTACAAACATGCATACTAGGAAAATTGCAAGCTTTTTAGAATACAAAACGACAGACGATGTCGTTCGGTATTACTTTCGAAATAAGCTAAAGCTTAGTCTTAAACAACTTTCCAAAGAAACTTATTCTTCTCGTCAGCATTCAGCAAAAGTTGCAAGTGCAATATTAGCCGCCAGCGGTTTTCCTGCAGAGGTTGTTAGTCGTCGTTGGATTCTCGATAATTTCAAAGGTGAAAAGCCTCAAAGAGAAGATTGTGAAGGAATAGATAATGTGACTCATGTTCCGCCCCCTTCTTCTGAGTCTTCAAGGATTGCTTTTAACAAATTTCGCAAGTTGGCTGGGTTAGATGATGAAGATAGAGAGTTGAAGAGCTTATTGAATGATCATGGTTTCAATTCAATTGTCTCAAGTGGACAGAATTCGAACAGTCCTATAGTGTATTTTGATATTGGTCGAGATGGATTTATATATCCAGTTGGCAGTTGTTTAGATGAACTGAAAGCAAGACGTCAATTAGAGAAACTAGTTGAGAGACGTCGCAGTGGCAGCTGGAAGGTGAAAAAACAAAAAAAGAGAAATGATGTGAAGGTCTATTATTGGACGCGGAAGGAACAGAATACTTTTTCCAAGTTCATCAAGGAGATTGGTTGTGATTGGGAGCGTCTGTCGGAGTATATTCCAAGTAAAACACCTTCACAAATTCATGCATTCTATAATGAATGGTTGTTACAAAGAAATATGGAAGAGTCTGAGGATGATTCGAATTATCAGTCACCGTCGTTTGCTAGTGATGGTGGAGGACGCGTAACGCGAAGTTCCCGAAGAAAACATCAAGCAAGAGAGAACATTTCTAATAAACGACCACGAACAAGTGTTTCCGAAAGTGGGTTTTCTTTATCGAAGGAAGAGGAGGAACAAAAGAATGGTCTTCCAATGGAAGATAATGAAGAAACAAGTGTTCGTGTGTCAGGTATCACAAACGATACCACTGCATCTCCACAGATAAGTGTAGAAGAAGAAAGTAACAGCCAAGAGGTATCAATGTTAGTCGAAAAATCGGAGTTTAACGGATCCAATACCCTTTCTGTGGTTGAACCTATAGTTACTGAACCTAATATGATGAGTGGTCAAAAAGAGGCAAGTTCGGTTGCATATCCCTCCAGTATTGTAAGAAGAAGAATGCTTGATGTCAGGGACCTATTGAGTAAGTAATATTAATACTATTCTATGGAAGTGGCCACAATTTATTCTGTGCTTGCCATCGTTCATATGCTTGTTGGTTATTCCACATTGAATAATTTCACACTTTATTGATGGCCATTCAACCCTTATAAACCCCCAAATGCATTCAAAACAATTATTAATCCAAGTTTTCAAAGTGAAACAAAAGGCGACATGATTATTTCTCCATGATCAATATGTTACATGGAAGGAACAGTTGCATCAGTATCAGTAGATAAAATTTCCAATTCTTCCTTTTTGACAAAGCGTCCCTTAATACGAGGACGAACATCTGCCAGTTTTTTACGACACTCATAACGAATTTTCTTTTGGAAGCAACGATTGACCTTCTTCTGCCGAAAACGCTCTAATGCCGCACGACGTCTCGAATATTTCATCTCCGAAGAGTCAAAATTGTTTTGCTTTGTCTTCTCGTTTTCGACAAGCTGGCCAGTTTCAACTGACCGAGAGCCTGTGGTATTTTCTGAAATATCAGATATACTTGTTACGTCCGAAGTGTTTCGACTTTTGTCAAAAGGTACTTGGTTCAGTGAGCTATTGGTTGATAAATAACTGATACGAGTAGAAAACGAGCCGTCACTCAACGGAGATAATGTTTCGTCACGAAGGAACATATGGCAAAATTCGTCTCCCTCTCCTGCAACTTCTGGCACCAAAGAGTCGGGTTCGGTGATTTCGTCAAGGGCGTCCAGAGTGTCTAGCCACCAACGGCCATTTGCAGAGTGCTTGTCCATAGAATCTAAACTATCTTGACTTTTGGGAGAATCCTTATACTGAAAGGATGGTATATTTCCAGCACTAGGAAAAAATTCCAGGTTCATACAGTTTCCTTGGCGGTTTCGTCTCTCTGGAGGCTTCCTAGGACCTGAGTATGCTTCAAGAACTCCTGCTGTTAAACAGATTCTAGGTGAAACATGTTTAGTATCGAATAAAATATGCACATTGTCTGCAAGACTCACCTCACGTGTTTCCTTGTCTGTGGCTTGTCTTCATGAAAAAAAGCGTCACAAGAATCACAAAGGAAGGCGTGGTCAAGTTCACAGTAAGCAGTTGCTCTCTCGACATGACAGTAGTCACAGCACTGTGCATCAAGAACGTCTTTAGCTCTCACCATAGTATTTCAATTAGGTAACTGGCCTAATGTAGTAAGAAACCAACTTGCCCTGCAGCAACGCCAACCCCGAGGGTCTCACACCGCCACAAAACAAACAGGGGCATCACAGGACTTTTGGGAGATAAAATGAGAGCCACACGTTACAATGAGGGTGCGTGAAAGGGTTTGGGTCCATGTCATTAATCGCTTTGGATGCAGTTGAGATGCAATCGGATCATTTCTACTCGTACTGAGATTATCTTATTCCATCAAGAACTTTGGGAAAAGGCTTACTTTTAACTGAAGACACACACGAATATGAAGAAGTGGTTCTAGAGATCACAGAGCCAAGACTATGTTTATCAACAACCTTTTTGGCAAGCTTTCAGGTTTCACTTGGACTCTGTCTTTTAAATCTTCTAGTCAAGAGTACTATGCTATAATGTCGGAAGATAGATAATAGTCAGCATTTATTCTTTCGTGACGGTTTATAAATGGTTATAACCTTCAATATTTAATGAGAATAGACTGTCTGTTGTAACTTTAGGTAATGAGAATAAACAGTGGTTTTTACTATTTGAATGCAATTAAAAACCCGACATATTCAAACAGAATAATAGAATTTGCACAATTTCTTTTGCAAAAAGAAAGATTGGATAAGCAGGACACGCTGCTAGTGACACAAGAAGCCTGCAGTTTCCTTGCGTTGAGACACGGCAGCCAAAACATCCTCTCAGGTCATATTCGTGAGCTTCGCAACAAGAAGAGTGGCTTGTGCATCTGAAATTTGCATTCAACTGCTGATTGCTCCTTGATTCTCTGATTTTTATGATATATTTCTTTCTTAATTTTAGCGGCATCATAAATGACTATAAAAAGTATATTTTTATTTGCTGAAGACTTTGTTAACAACGAAAATATACGGAGTGGCTTCCACTTCACGGAAAGTTTTTCAATTGTCTAAACGAAAACCCAATATGAAAGTTTCTGGATGATAACTGTCGTCCACGTCGCAGTATCTCATTGCTACTGGCACACGACCAACTCTTTTTTTTATTCTGCCACTATGTCTTTTGCCCTCTGCATATCCAAGACGCGTTGAACATTTCCCAAACTACTAAACCGTATTAATATTCGTTTAAGGTTTGTTTGATATCCAGAGAACGAAATTTCAAAGGTCTAGTTCAAACACGCAAAAGAGGAAAAGAACCACAATATAGTATGAGGCTACCCTTGAACGGCGATAGATAGAATCTAACGCAAAGGTCATCATCGCAGAAACTATCAATATCGCCTTTCATAAGATATTTTTTGAACAGTTGGACACAAAAACTGTTAAGAAATATCCAACATACAAATTCCTGTAACATCCTAAGACTACTACACTTCTACTCACCCAATAAGGACCGTTGGGAAACCTTGGAACTTCTCCGATACTACGTGCAACTTTAAGAAAGAAACTACGTTTACAAGTCATCTTGACTCACCATAAGATAAAAAGGTAGCAAAATTCCTAAAGTAATTATGGCCGTTCCTAATAAGAAAGGCCTCCACTGGAATGCTATGGCTTGAACGGTAGACATTCTGATAATCAACACGCCGTGACAGAAAATGCGCTCACAATTGGCGTTCTTGTCGTTCAGCCCAAGTTTCGGTAGGCTAGTAGAAACTGCTAGTTTCAGCAAAACAGAACTTTCACACTAACACAGGTTTTTATTGCCGAAAGATTTTTTTCACTAGAGCATTTTACAGACAAGGATGCTCGACGGATTTTAGAAAACCTAGTGTAGCAGCGTTAGCTTCGCACAAGGGCTTTCTCATTATGTCTGCAGGCTCCCAGCAATCCACAACGGTCCACACCATTCGCGCAACAAAGAAACAAGATAGTACAATCATTCTTTTGCATGGGTTCGGTAGTTCTGGAAAGGACCTGGCTCCTCTGGCAGAGGGTATTCTTCCACAAAGCACAAAGTGTATTCTTCCAGATGCGTCCGTCTTGCAGGATGGACCCTTTCCAGTTCGTGCTTGGTGAGGAAAGCTTTGCCATTGGCATGCTGATTGCTTACAATCAACTAAGGTTTTCCTTGGATCTTGAAAATCTTTCTTGGAACGGTTGTTCTGATCAAGAAGGTCTGAACGAGAGTATAGGACGAGTCTTTGAGCTAGTGGAGAACGAGATAAAGAATGGCATTCCATCAAATAGGATTGTCGTTGGAGGCTTTAGTCAAGGTGGAGCAGTAACTTTAAATTGCTTGCTTCGTGCACAATGTCCGTTAGGTGGATTTATAGCACTTAGTTCTTGGCTTGCTGGCAATGACCAGTATCCGTCAAAACTAAAACAACATAATCTTTCCACTCCATTGTTTATGGGCCACGTAAGATGTTATTTTGTTTGTGAAATTTATTTAGATATTCGCTTTTAATAGGGTGAGGAAGACACGGTTGTCCCATTTGCAGCTGGGAAAATGAGCAGAGAACTTTTGCAGTCTTTTGGAGTTGAGAATATCACATTTCGTTCGTATCGTGGAATGGATCATTTTGTTAATGACATGGAACGACAAGATATTGCAGAGTTTATACACAATATATTCAAAGGTTGCTAACGCTGTTCGTCAAACTATAGCAGGAGTATTTTATATAAATTTAACCTTGTTAGCCAACCAGTAGAGTTCTGGGAATGTCCAATAAATTTTTTTGGTCACTGGAATGACAATATATATTTCATTGAATGTGATGAAAAATGACACGACCTGTTTATTTCTTTTTTTAAGACACGTCTGATGACAATGCAAACTCAAGTATTACTCTGTACAAGCAACAACACTTAGAGTTCTAAAATTGAAATCATAGTGCATTGTAGAGACAAATTCGAAATGAGCAACCAGTGAAGATAGACAAAAGATATGTCAAAAGAGATCATTTTTGCCTCTTAAAGCCGTTTGCAAGTTTATGATAAAATTTTCTTAGCAATGGTAGCTTATTTCCTTTTTCGTGTGCTTGGCAAACGTTTTGATAGGAAAGACGCATCCATTTATCTTTACAAATCATGTATAAAACCTTATATGAAACACATAAGGCAATTTGAGGTCATGATTTGTTGCTTTTCTTCCAACAGGAACAACGGAAGCTAAGGCTGTGGTGTCTCCAGCTGCGAACCTTTCGGACGATGCTAAGACAGGGGCATTTTTTGCTGTCTAAAGAGTTGTCCCTGATTTTCTCTATTTGGAATTTGTTACAACGTGGATTTTTGAAATTTTTTTTTTCGAGTTTGACAGTTTCATTAAAGTGAGTTTGTTGGAAGGGAATGGGTATGAAACATTACAGCCAGTTTAATTCTTCCTCAAGTTCTGGAAACATGTTTGCAATGTTCTTTCATGGCGCTATTTCTGTTCTTTATTTTGTAAGGTTTTATCTTTGACTCTATCCGATTTGCATACTAACCTTCCCAAGCTTGGAGGTTTGGCTCTTGTTGGCGTTGGTATTTATGCAGAAGTTACTCATAGTGGAAAGTTCAATTTGAACTGGACAAATGGTAAGGAAACATCAGATATTTAAATATTCGTGCAAAATATTCATTTTTGCAGATTTTTGGAAAGCGGTCTCCAATTTTGGAATAGCAGGAATAGTAGTTGGTGCAGTAATTGCTATTGTTGGCGCCATAGGTCTGTTTGCCTTTGGGTCGGGAGCTTGTGGGAAATTCTTCAAGATTGTCTACTTCATACTTATTATACTATGCTTCCTTGTCCTTCTGTTTACTGCCATCGTAACATTGATGTTGGCAAATGGTGATAATGTCTCTCCTTTCAAAGATGCAGCATGTAGCGCATGGAAACAAACTGAAAGTGACAATCCTTCTGAGATATGCAAAATTCAATCAGATTATAATTGCTGTGGTTTTTCAAGTTCTTGCAGCCCAAGAACAACAACTTCAACTTGTTCCTGTGCCACTGCTGGTGATCATTGCTATCAAGCAATCATTCATAAATATCACAAATGGTATCTCCCTATTGGTATAGTTAGCTGTATTATAGGAGCATTGACACTGGTAGATTCTCTTGTTGTCTGCTGTGTCTAAACCTTCCACTGAACCTTGTTTAATATTCAAAGTTCGTTGAAGCCATCACAAAGAGATGTTCGACGAATACGACTAGTTTTTGCTTTGCATAAAAATGTTTGTGTGATTACTGTACGTGTTTACATTCCTATCCACACTGGTGTCAGGACACCAAGCCCCCACCCAATCGAATTCTTTCACTTCAAACAATAATGTGGATAGACTCCATTGAGAAAGGTTGCTTTTGCACTTGCGACTTGAAGAAAGTTAAGAGTGTTCATTCGAGAAACCTTTTAGGTTTCTTCATCACTTTTGATACTTTGATACAAAATTGCTTCTTATGAACAAATCATCATCTTATCCTTCCAATGTCCTTCTCAGTTTGGAGTATTCAGTGGAATTAATGTTTCCTTTATTAGCGTTTATTGAAGTTGTGTTCGACGTTGAGTATGGTCCCTGCGTAAAGGAGAGTTTTCCTGTTTTTCATAAAGAAGGTTCTACTGACGAAACGTTGGGTTCGGATATACGAGAATTTATTGCCTTTCATTCTATGCCTGATTCGACTAGTGTTTCTTCGCAGGTGACAGACACAGAAGACGTTCTTTTTGCTTTTCGTGTTCCTAAAAAGTTGTTGAAAAACTCTTCTCCTTTTCTGAATTTGCTGAAAAATGTGAGCTGCTGCCAAGAAAAGTGTTGTTTCCAAAGAGTCGACACGGTTGGACATAGTTTATTTCGAGTAGTTGCTGACGAGTTTGCTCGTCGAGGCTACGTACAGAAAGCGGTTGTTGCTATTTGTTTGACAAACATGTCTTCCTGCTTTGTTAGGCAACTTTTGTACATTGTTGCTGAAAAGTTGCTGTCTGAAAGTTCCAGGCCGACTTATGAGCAGTTAAGAAAGGAACTTGAGTATTTAAGACAACAGTGGGATCGTGTTGTTAACAGTTTTGACTACCGGTCAGGGCGCACACCTGGCTCAGAATCAACAAATAGGTTTTTATTTTTTGAAAAAGTGTTGAATGTAACAGTTGATAGCGTGTCGTGCCCTTGTGGAAAAACTATTCAACTGTTTATAAGTTCCGTTGATGTTGTCCCTTCTTTGGACTTGCAACATGGAAAGAAGACGAGAGACTTTCCTCTTTGTTCGCTTATGAGACCAAACTGTAATATCCCTTTTTTTCATGAGTTTGACCTCTATGCATGTTTTTCAAACAACCTTGAGCATTTATGGGTTTTATGGGAGCTGATGGTTTTAGGAAGATCGATTCTGGTGGTTTCGACAACTCCAGCTCAAGCTTGCTCTGCTGTTGGTTCCTTACTAAGCCTTTGCGTACCCCTTCTCCCGGTAACTGCTGATTGGCAGTCCTATGTTATCATTCAAGTATGTTGTTATATCTCTCATTAAGTTATATATCTCTCAAACTGATTAGGATATGGTTTCTAATAGAGCTAGTTCTTCTGCTCTTGCGAAAGAAGATCGTGCAATGGTTTATGGTATTACAAGTGCATATCTATGTAAGCAACTTGATTGGATCCCAAATGTATTATTTATTGGTCATGCTGTTGATCGACACACAGAGATGCATCCTTCTTCCGACCTGAAAACAAAGTACACAAGATGCTTTCATAGGAGCAAACATTTTCTTAAAGCATTGAGGCGTTCAGCACATAGGTTAGGAGCATCAGTCATTTTGAGAGAATATTTTAGAGAAATGACGCTATGTTTGTTAAGTGTTTTTGAGTGCTTTTTCCATCCTCTGCAGTCAGACTTTCTGAATGACTCGGTCGCTGAAGATGTTGAAGTGAAGGGGAATATTTGGAAACTGCTCACGATGCCTCCTCCTCAGTTTCAAACTCTACATAAGGAATCCTTTCCACAAGATAAAGACATAGAGAAGTCATCCATTATGTCTCTGTTATCATCCAAACGAGCGGGCCTTGCAAACAAGTTTTTATGGGACCGCAAACACTTATTTTATTCTTCATTAAATACTTGTCCTTTGGAAGAAGAGAGCAGTGACTCAGTTGAAGAAGAAGACGACTCTGAAACGGAATCCAGAGTGGAAAGTGAAGTAGAATTGGATTTAGGAAGGTTAGAACTGGCAAAGACTAATATTCATCATCGACCTCGATCATCTTCTGCAGTTTTGACCAATTCTTCTCCCAAAAATATTACACAAAAGTTGAAATATGCATCACGAAATCGAAAGCGAGGAAAGAGGAGAATGATTGCACGTCGTTTTATAAAGGAGTTCATGAATGGACCTGTTTTTAAGGAATGGTTTCCTAAACAACGTAATTTATCTCAGCAACTTTATTTTCAGAGATATAAACATCATGTAGAACACCTTTTGAAACAGATGGATGAATGCATTTGTAACAAAAATAAGATACAACTTCCCATCAATTGGAGCAAGAATTTAGAAAGTCATATTGATTATGTACATGAAATGGAAGACGTTGATTTGGAGTGTAGACTTGTGAATATGCATTCAAACTTACAATTGATCGCTTTATGAGTACTTTACTTGTACTGTAATAATGGCCATTTGAATTGTGAAAGAGCCGATGGTAACTTTGTCATTCCGTGGATGCATTCTTACTGAAGAAATTCAGGTGGACAGATGCTTGGTTTTTGAAATTGTAAATTGAACGAATGTTTTCAAATAAAACAACATCATTTGATATAATAGAAGTTTTTATGAGAGAATTTCACTACAACTTTATGTCGGACATGGTCACTGCCAATGAAGACGGATTTCACCTGTCTCAGTTCAATGTGTTTTAAGCATATGTGGTCAAATGACTACTATTTAAACACTATAATGCAAAAATATTCAATGTGAACATAACACAATGAAATTTATTTGAATTTTTCCAAGAAACAATCATAATGACTTGCCAAAAACGCATTCTCAATTATTCGTATCATTTGCAAACGGAAATTGATGAAAAACGAAAATAGAAAGATGGTAATATGTAGGCAAAAGTAGATGAGTGTAACGGGTTCGTTTCTTATCTGAGGAGAAGGGAAATTAAAAAGACAATGTCTGACGGTATTGAGTGGATCTGGAGTCTGGAACGGTGTCTTTGTCAAGGTTTAGCCTTCTTAGTTGGCCCGTAGATTGAGAGCTGTTGAGCTTAATAGGTAATTTTATGCTTAAGAAGAATGAAACTATTTCATGAGTTGGCAAGAAAAATATTAACCAATGGCCATGAAGATTGAATGGAAGAGAAGATTGGAAATGACTTCATGGCCAGGAGAGACACACAATCATGGATTAATTTTGGCGCCATTTTGTCTGCTTACACCAGCAAGCCATTTTCAGTTTGAGCGTTTTGTTATGGCTTCTCTTGTGGCCTTTGCTTTTTCATTTATAGCGTTTTCTTTGTACATTCTACTTTTCTTTTTGTATGTTCCTCAGATAACTGGGAGAATAGTTTCAAAACTGTGTAATCATATATTTTTCAGAAATGACGCCCACATCACGATACATTCTCTACGCTTAATCTCTCTAGCTGGAAAAGTAGTCTTGAAAGGCCTTCGTTATACAACTGTTGATGCTACTGTCTTTGCTGAAAACATGGAAATTAGTTTATTGTGGTGGCGTGCTCTTTTTCTTAAGAGGAACAGAGTTGGTGCCAACACCGCTTACCAAGACCGTTCACAAGAAAGCCCGGCAGCCTTTATTGTTGCACAAGGGCTACAAATACGTCTTGTTAATCAAAAAGCAAGATATGACTTTATACAGCGTATACTGGAGCAAAAGGCAGACAATTGGGACAAACAGGCTCCTGTTAGTTTACTTGCTGAAGAATTTGAAGGATATTCTCTATGGCTTTACCAGTATTTGGGCCCTGTCGTGTTTCACCTACAGTTTTGTTCTCTAGTTATTAATGATCCTGCAGTATGTGTTTTTGTGTTTGATATTAGAGATTATGGCTTAAGAGATTCCTTAGATTCCAGATATCGTTATGCTATCTTTTGAAGGTGGGAAAGGTCGGTATGTCGCCGTACCAGCTCCTTGTCCTCTAGATATTTACAGATCTGTATATAAGATAACAGTTCAACATTTACAGGTGCAGTAAGTAATTTTGAAATGGTTACTTTAAATTCGGTATAAACGTGCTTGCAAGGCATTCGTCAGTTTGTGTTGATATGTCGAATTCGGAAACCAGTCAGGAGGCAAATGAGAACCACATTGTAAATGAGAGAAACGATCTTTCTCAAAATGATCCACATATGGATAGCATTCTTCGTTCTCTAAGAATCCACTCTTCATTTGATTCTAAACAATCAATTGTTGAGGAAGCAGTGATGACTGTAATTGATAGTCCACAAATGACCAGGAACAGCACAACGGATTCTATTAGGATTGGCACAACGACGTTTATGAATAAGTTCGGTTCGTTTGGTCAACACATGAGGGATATTTGCGAGCGATTTCTGTTGCGCTTAAGAAATAATCATTCATCCCAAATAGGTATTCAGGAACGGAATATCTTATTTGAAGCAGACACTGCAGAAGTTGAGTACTATAATGATATACCTGGAATAACCATCTTGTGCGAAAGTCAGGAGTCGTCGTATCACGATCCACCAATGTGTTGTTTGAAAGTATCATGTGCTGGTTCGAGAATTGTTTACAGTCCAAGACTGGAAAGAGCACGTCAAAATTTTCTTGGGCGTTTCTTTCCAGCTACATATGAAAATATTGAGGTAGAATTGGAATGACACTTGTGGCTTCACGGAACTTAATATATGTGTAGATTGATACTGCCTTAGTAAAAGAGGGCAAGAAGCGAAAGCATCGTTGCTTTCAAGCGGAATTTTCGTTGAGAGCAAAAGAGGACTACCCTCTTCTCGAGATTCGTTTCCATCCCAGAGCTCCTGATACCAATAACCGATCCACAAAGGCTTGTTCATTATATTTGTGGTGCAGAGAGACGTGTAATTTCTCTCTAGTGTATCCATATATGATATGTTCAGAGGAAACAGAAGCAAATTTGGAATTCTGCGCAAATCTCGATGAAACAAATTTTGAAATAGAAAGTGGGAAATTTCCTGTCTTTTCTGCACCAATGCTAACTGTAAGCTACTGCAATCGATTAATTTAGCAGTTTAACAACATGTGGCGTAGGTAGAAGGAAAACTTGGTTATCCTCTTATCTGGAACGGGTATCGAAAGTGGATACTTGATATTAGGCTGTTGTCTTCAAGAATGACCTTTATAAGAGAGCTTATCAACATTGTTTCAGACATCGTCAGCGAAATATCAGAAAACCAAGAGTATGACCCCTGCGGTTCGTTCGTTCCTACAGAGTACTTCATTAATATGGAATTTCAAAGCGGCTACAGCCTCTTTTTGTCTGCCAATCCCTCCAATATTTGGAGTAGTATGAACAAAGTTAGGATTGACAATGAATGGGTTTTTGAAGTAACAGGAAACGCATTAAAGTTGAAGTTTCATTTTCCATCTGGAGTGTTTCCGATGCCTCTGACTTTTGACATGAATTGGATTTTGACTGCTAGCAACTTGCAAATACTAATCCACTGGCCTTTAGATTTGGAGCTAAAGAAGCAGCTTGGTAGTTTTCAAAAGGTTTTTGACGTCTCCAACTTTGATGTGCAATGTTCACATTCCTATTGGAACATTACTGTTCCTGGCTACCAAGACCGCGTTCGTGTTGTTTTTAGCATTTCTGACGTTACTTGCGTGGTGAATCCATTCCACGTACCATACTTTTTCCATTTCCTAGACAACTACTTTGGAAAGCATATATTTATCTATTTAAATAGTAGACCTGTTGTTGAAGAGTATTTTATGGCAATAGATGAACTCTCCAAATTTAGGACGTACCGTGAAACATCGCTTTTAATGAACATTCAACGTCTGAACCTCGTTTTATGTGCTGGAGTTGATGCAGCAGTGAAAGTTCCTGGTTTCTTTTCTTATTTACGTCTAAAGATTCCTTACTGTTCTTTTTATCAAAAGATGACTAAAACGGATACCAATGGCACGCTTAATTGTCCTAGACTAATTGAAGTAATTCCCTATGCTCGAGCGGATCATACCAGTCCTCGAAACAAGAGTGACACCCGAAGATTGTATATTAGAGGCTTAAATTGGAATACTGTTAGTCTGTTTGGAAATAGAGATATCGAATATACGAGTACTCACTCTCTCAGAATTGAATCATGCAGTGGACAGTTATCTGTACAAAACTTGAGATGTTTCTTTGACCTAGTGGAGGCGTTCCGGTTGGCTTCTGCTGAAAACCCTAAGGTAGATAATCAGCTGTTAGAGGGAGTTGAATTCGAAGTTGCATCGCTTGATTTTAAAATATTTGAAGATGAACACCTTGCAGAAGTTATTGTGCCTTCGGGACTGAAGCTCCTTGCCAGCAATTTACGTCATTCTTCAGTTTCATATACAACTAACCTAGAAATAGGTCTAATATTGATAGCTCTTTTAACTCCCAGAAAAAAGATTCATAATGAAGCCAGAACATCACTTGTAAGAAAAATCGTGGACTCAACAGAATACGTAGAGGTTTCTTCCTTTGCATCTCGACTATCAGTATCGTTCCAAACTATAGAAGCAGCTTCGTCTGGCAAAGCTTCTCACCAGTTGGAAGAGTTGAAAGCAGCGGACTTTAATAGAAGAAATTTAAGATTTCTTTGGATGGAAACAAATGAAACAATTCCACCACATGACACTCGCAGTCGAAGAGGTCTCTACAAGCAGTTTATAAGATTGAGAGCTGCATCCGATAGAGAACAGCAAGGCACTCATAGCTTATCTCGGCAAGACCCCGGTACATCTTCATCTCATTCCGGATTCGTATCCGAAGCGCTTCAAGAGTTTTGGAGCAGTATCAAGTATCGAAACGAACAGGAATCAAATGTTGATGATGAACAAGGGTGTTTTTCAGACCTGAAGACAAGTTCATTTATAGTGACTGTGCCTGAGAGCATGAAATTAACACTCTCTCCATGTGGTTCTTTTGTACTTGCTTCATTCTTTTCTGCACTTGTATCTGGTAGAGAAGAGATAGTGGAGTTGGTTATTTCTCAGATTTGGAAAAGACATTTAGAACAATACCTGTCCTCAGAAGAAAGAAAGCTGAATAATTTGAAACTGCTTTTTAAAGCTCCAGAAGTAAAAATCAAAGTACGAAGTATATTCTCCGAACATGTCTCTTCATACAAAAAGAGGCCACCAAGCTCCAACGTTCCTGAAATGTACTTTCATTTCCAGGAACTTTATTTAAGATGGTATTTAGCAGGTTCACGAAGCAAGTCGAGAAATGCAATCTTTGGTATTCGCCAAGTCATTGCAGGAGTATTATTGGATACAAGTGTTGAAGAACATTCGAAGAGCCTTGTAATGAAGGATATTGTTATGAAGAGTGTCTCTTCTACTGGAAAGGAAACTGCCATCATCAATCTTGAAGGTCTGACGATAGGCGACAACCTGCCTGAAATCCAATCTTTCATTCATTCCATTATGATATACACAATCATAACTGTAGATGACTGGGCAACACATTTAAAGAGGAAGCCAAATGAGTTAGTTCCTGATATTTTTAGTATTTTTGTAATTTCAGGAGAAACCTCTAATGGATTAATAACTTCTGGAGGGCAAGTGCGAAAGATTTTTCTGTCTGCACTGTCTCGAGTACGAGCGATGAGTCAGACAGAAAGGTTGCGTATTCTGAATTTGCTGAAATCTTCCAATTCACATAGCTACAAATACCGAACCTTAGAGAATAGAAGACATAACTATGAACTGTTTTGCAATTTGAAAGAGTTATGCTCGATGGTGGAAAATGTTTCTATCATTCGCTGCAGTCATCTTCATATTAGATATCTTGATCTTCCTTCCCGACATATTCTTGTTTTATTGATCAACGAGTTGGGTTCACAAACAAGCATTCAACTTTTGACTAAAATTGCAGCTTTTGTTCGGGCATCTTTTGCGTTTTGGGAAACACAATCTCAAGTGATAGAACAAGATGTGACTGGAGTTGTATTTGATAGGAGGGAGCCAAATAGGAAGGAGATGAGGTCGATGCCTGAACAAGAAATTTTAGATTTCAGAGCGGAATGGAAACCTCTTAGAAATGTGTCTGTGGAAGACAACGGTAATGATGCACTACTTCAGTCCCTATCAACGGCCCCGCTTTTTTTTAGTAGCAGTAGAAGAGTCAATTACGCAAACATGTTAACAAGCACTCTCTCTACACCTCTAGGAGAGATGAAGTTGGCTCTAGGTGATTTCGAGCATATGAGTCCTCAAAACAAGGTATCAGATTCCTTAATATCTCCTTATAATTCAAATTTTCTCAGATCACTGAGCTCTTTTGGAGTGAAAACAACATGGAACGAATTAGATGCACAACCTTCATCCTTAACTGTTCCTCCAGTTCTTTTTGATATTTTGTTATCAGTTGACAAGATGAAGATTGAAATACTTTCAACTATGGAGTGTACGGTTTGTGTGAATGCGCTAAAGAATGTTTCTTATATTCCTTTTTCCTCCAGAGATTCTCTCGAACGTTCGAGTGTACTCTGTAGTAGTGAAACTATGAATTTTGAAATGAAAGGACCCGGAGATGAAGAACTGATTGGAGTATCTGTTTTAGCACCGCAGTATACAGTTGCACTTCAACAAAATGGAAATATTGGTGCCTTGTTGGCGTCTACATTGTCAGTCGAGAATGTTTCTCTTTCGGCAAAATATTCGATATTATGGGCTTCAGGTCTCATTGCCGGTATATTCGAAGAAGTCAAATATTTATTTGGGGAACGAGATATCGATGTTCGGACCACCTCTTCGCAGATTTACAATATTCCTCCTGTTAACATTGCCATATCAGAAACCAAATTGCAGGTAAGTTGATGAAATATTCATCGAATATAATTGTTTGTGGCTTATTATAATGGTAGCTTGAACTGGGAGATGAGTCGAAACGGATGTTGCAGTACAAGGTGGAGGAACTTCGGGCAACTTCCTGTGAATTGAGTGCTACTGAAAATATTATCGTTATTAGAGCCCCTTCGCAACAAATGGGATATCTTTATACACCAGATGACTCGTCTTGTGTCTTTTTAGAACTGCCAAGTGCTGTAATTGAATCAAGATCAAGTTTAGCGA
This sequence comes from Galdieria phlegrea, assembly GCA_006232345.1. NCBI lineage: Eukaryota > Rhodophyta > Bangiophyceae > Galdieriales > Galdieriaceae > Galdieria > Galdieria phlegrea. The sequence goes on from SDGA01000101.1 coordinate 112,332, forward strand.
TGGAGGCAGACAAAAGCGATGACAATATAGTAACCCACTATCATGTACATTTGGCTTTTAAAGCTGTAGATGGTGTTGTCACCAAGGAAAGGATTGGGCATGTCATCAATATCATTCAAGATCTGAATCGGCCGCGACAAATGCATCCAGGAAAACCGAAACCGAATCTACGTTTAATGCAAAGTGACAACAAACTCTCCAATTTCCGATTCTTTACTTTAGGTATGTAATTATCCTTTTATTTTATTCCGTAAATAACAATGGTCTCCAGTTGTTTCCCTTCAAACCATGTCCTTGACATCCACCGTTCTTGGAGTTAGTGCGGATCTGTTTCTAGACAACTGGAGCTTTACATTTCGAACTAATGGTGCTCAGTACCCAGACTTACAAATGTTATTAAGAAATGTTGGCATTGTTTTTCGACTGCAGGGTTCACTCCCCGCAAGACTGTCAGTAAGCGGTTTTCATTGTCGTATGCGTTTTCGAAAAACTGTAGACTCTTCTTTCATCGAGCGTCTTCGGTTTACATCTATTTCTTCTGTAAAGGATTGTGAAGCTTTTATTGATAAGAGGTGCATATCTGCTATTATACTTTTAGCTGATGAATTTAAATATTATGAATGTGACGACATTGTTCGCTCAAATGACTCTTTTGTTGGAGCTGTAACGGCAGCTGCGTCAAGACTCTTTTTGCATATTCTGTTGAATGTTCGTGTGGGTGCAGTTCGGGTAACTTGGAGAGTTGATGAAAATTACGATATTCGAGTATCAGCTTTATCACCATCCTTATCTTTAAGAATTGAAAACGTAAAAACTGTGCCTAGATATCGCACCTTGACAACAGGCTCATTCGAATCAGTTCATATTTTCCAACATAACACTCCTATATTAACATTTCAGGGGTCTCGTGTTGATTTTAGTTCTATAGCTGGAAATATTGCATGCTTTATGGATGTTGGCTCGTATACTCTGTCTTTGGACCACGCAATTCGACTGCTTCCAGAAGCTTCACAACCAGATCATCCTCTTGAAACAACCTTAATAACATCCCTTGATTTGGGAGTTAACATTAACTCGGGAATTGTGACACTAAAGTCTACCAAATTTGTGGATACAGATATTCAGCTTCCTGGGATGTATGCAAATGTATTCTTAGATTCTATTAGGCAGAAGAAAGTGTTTTTCTGTGACTTTGACTATTCAAACATTGATTTTGTGGAAGGTCAATTGGAACATATCTTAAATTGGTTTCGGGATCGTACCCAAGATTTAAGAAGCAGCAATGAAAGAGTGTCTTCAAGTGGAAAAGATTCTGGTACCCCCCGACATCGACGAATGAAAACAATTGCGACGTTTGCTTCTTCCTCTCCAAAGACTTCAGCACTGCATTCAAATTGGAGTCTCATTATTCGGTTTTCCAACTTGTATATGAGTTTAAAAGAAAGCTTTAACTCTCCATTCGTCTTATCTGCAACAGCCTCGATTCCAGAAGCATGCCTTTTCTTCAGTCCCTTTCGGCATCCAGACAATAGTAAAATGATTCTTCTGGGAGGTGGACTTGTACATAATTTGGATTTCTCTTTGACTCCTAGTTTTAATGTCACTAGTAATCAAAGATGTTTTGCGAAAGGGTAAGTATCTGGTCTTTATATTTCCTTGCTTTTTGACAACATATCGTTTGAAACAGTATTCAATTTTTGATTGATGTGAACAACTCGACAGGAATTTTGTCTATGCAAAATTTGCTGTTGGATTTAGAATTGGCTTCTTTATTATCGATACAAAATTTGTTGAAGCAGTTAAAGTTCACGTCAAATCCTTCTGGGAGCTTTGCAATACAACCACGAAGGAGAGCAAACTTAACAGTGTGTATTCGAGAAAGTTCTGACATGTGGCCATCAAATGTTACCAGAAACGAGCCATCTATGAAGGTTTCGGTGAAGATGGTACAACAATCGAGTGGTTCAGTAGATTTAGGGTTTTATAGTTGTCATCTTTATTGTGGTTATTTGGATGATATCAACTTTGTCTATATGAATTTTGGAAGAGGAAGTATCTACACGACTAGGCAAAGATTTAAAGGAAGTGGTGGTTTCCATCGTATATTCTTTTCAAGGATATTGGCTCCGTCAGGTTGCTCTATTAATTTTTCTGTAGATGCTATTTTATTTAAGGTGGCTCAGAGTGATGGTTTGCAAGCTGAAGACATTCTTAAACTTGGTTGTACTAAGCTATCACTCAAAGTTGACGAAGGTTATGAAGAAATTCTCCGACAGACCAAAAATGAGGTTGATGGTGATGTCTATCTTAAAGGCCTTACTGGTGCACTTTCTTCTACAAGCTCTTCTGCTCTGCAAAGATTGAGAGACTCTATTTTTCATTTGGTATGTATTTTCATTGTTGAGTGCTGTATAACATATTGAAAATTGGATAGATGAGTGAGACAAAACGTTTAAGCTCTACCATACACTTTGCCACTGCGTTATCGGATGCCACTCGGCCAATGTTTGCCACCGAATCTAGGACTACACGAAACACTTCCTTTGACAAACAATTTACAGATAAATTACGCATTCATGGAGATCATATTGTCCTTTCTCTTTTTGCTTTCAGTTTCCGTGAACAAAGCTTCATTCGAATCGTTAGCAGTAACTATCTGGTAACGTTTGACCAGACAGCGAGTAGGAACCGAGGAGAAAATCGCCAACTGGATATTGAATTTGAGTCCTTTAGCATTGAACATTATTCCTCGGTAAGTCTTATACATACGATGCTTGAGCATTGACTTAATTGGCAAATAGGATCGCTCAGTTCAAGGTGACATTCTTCGAGTACCAAATCCCAACTTGAGACTGAAAACATTTATCCATTCCAATGAGTTTTATTATGACTTTTTTACCAAATTTGATTCAGCTGTTCAGATAAGTAGTCGCTTTAGTCAGTATCGCTACATGCAAGAAGTACTACGGCTTTATTTATCAAAAGACAGAAGCAATCCTACGAAAGCTGGCGATAGTAATGCTTCTTCACCAGCATCATTATCTCAACCATCGATATCAAAAATAATCAACAACTATAATATTCATCGAAAGAGACTTGTGCTGGAACCAAAGCTAAACGCTTTGGGAGAGTTAACTCCCAGTTTAGATACCTTACTATCATGGTTGGGATTAGGAGATGCCGATACCGTGCCATTACTCATTTATCAACTAATATTGGAGAAGCTAAATAATCTAATCAATGTTCTTGCTAGTCGAGAAATGGAAACTGCGCACGAATAAAAATAATCATCAACTGCTCTTGAAGCGTCCTAATTCCGCTTTTAATGTTGCATTCTCTCTACGAAGACTGTCATTCTCATTCAGCAAGGCAGCCAATTGATAATACAATTCAGTCTGTCATCATTCATTAGATATGTTAGTGTCCAGTGATATAAAATATAAACCATTGTATACTTACCAATAATGATAATGGTCCTCCACTACCTCCAAAAGGAAGACGCGGACTTGGTGACTGAGGTCGCGAACGAGAACTAGAAACGTTGTGGCTAGTTCGCTCTTCAACTTCTTTGACTTCAAAGCGTCCTCTTCTGAATGCATTCGAAGATTTACTACTTTCTGCTGCTGGGAAACTAAGATTACTCGTCACATTTGGTATTCGATGGGATGAAACTTCTCTAGCGATGGTCGCACTTCCTATATTTCACAAATCAAATCAATGATATTAGTCATATCGAATAGAAGTACCTTCCAATACTCCAGCAGAAAGCGGTAGTACAGAATGATCATGGGAAGAAATATTGAAAGGAGGACTATGCTCTTCACACAAAGGTGTTGTGCGACCACTGTCATTATGAGATTCTGAGGCTCTATGATCTCCAGTGTCATTCTGATCCACCTCAATGACCACAAAACGTCCTCTCTTTGTCATCATCTTGGAGTTTTTGTCTTCGGCACCACCACCATCTTGAGTTGAACTAGGCATACGTTCATTATTCTTCTTTTCTTCATCCAAAGGATTAACTGCATCCTGTCCTTGCGAATGATTAATATATAACTTATTAATAATTTCACTGGCATTTTGACTTGCATCTTCTGAGTCTTCAACTTTGGAAAAGTCTCTCAAGTTGGAGAAACCTACTTGGGATGGTTCACAACCACTATGATCTGTATCCTCATTCCATTCGTGATAGTCCTTCTTATCTTGTTCTGAACTATCACTTTCTTTCTTTAAATCAAAATTCCAACCATAAGAAGGACTTGACGCACTGGATGACGATGTCTCCTTAGGCTGAGTCAATATTTGCTGCACCATAATTCTTTGATTACCCGACCGTCGTCCAAGAGGAGGTGACTTGGCAATAATGTCTGCAAGGTTTCCTGGTTTCTTTACACTTTTGAAGAATCGATGCTCCAATAATTGTGAGGCAGTTGGCCTTTGATTGGGATCCTTTTGCAGACACTGGCTAACAAGATCATGAAAAGTCTTTGAAAATCTTTGTCTAGCAGAGCCCTTCAATGAAGGTGCTGGTCCTTGTAAAGTTAAGAGTAGAATCTATCAAGATAGTCAATATAAAACTAAACAAAAGAACCGGGATTCTAACACATACCTTCATAGGGGGGTACTCAGAATAAGGAGCTCTTCCTTGTGCTAGTTCCAAAGCAGTAATCCCAAAACTCCAAATATCAGCCTTGTAATCATAGCCATGTGTTTGCTCCAATACTTCTGGTGCCATCCAACAAGGTGTCCCAACAAAAGTTTGCCGAATGCTGCGTTTCAATCCACCTTCAACCATCCACCCAACAAGACCATAATCACTCAACATAACTCTGCCATCTACGGTTAAAAGAATATTTGCTGCTTTTATATTCCTGTGGATTTGACCATTTTCATGAAAATATTGTATAGCACGAAGAACACCATTGAGAATGTATTGCACTAGAGGTTCATCCATGCCATCAGGAAAAGAACAGTCCATTAAAGACTTGACGTCTCCTCCAGCCAACAATGGCATTACTACCCATAAGTCATGACCACAGACAAAGGAAGTACAATAAGGTACAACGTTAGGATGTGAAGACAACGACATGACTTGAATTTCCTTCGAAATCTCTTCTAGTGCGGTTTGAAAGAGTTCCAAGTCTACAATCTTGATGGCTACTTCTTCTTGTAAACTTCCGCACCAAGCACTGTTTACCAAAAAAAGGTTGGTCTCAACAATTAAAAGGAAATATCAACTCATACCGATAAACTACTGCTGATTCTCCTTGACCAATAGGTTCTATTAGTTGATATCCATCTGCTTTATTGGGGTATGTGTTTCTTGTTTCCACTTGAAGCCCTTCTGAAGCCATATTATTTGCACAAGATGGTTACTTGATCACTGCATTCTTTTAGACAAATTTCGCAAGCGACAAACTTTCATTGTTTTGGGGATGCCGCCAACTATTCATCAACTGATCCGAGGAGCTGCCAAAAGACTTCGTCCGCTAAGCCATGAAAGGAATACTGCTCTAGAAGGTGCACCACATAAAAGAGGAGTCTGCTTAAGAGTATATACGACAACCCCAAAGAAACCTAATTCTGCCCAAAGAAAGGTGGCACTTGTTAAATTGAGCAACGGAGAGTCTGTCATTGCGTATATTCCAGGCGAAGGACACAATCTCCAGGAACACTCCGTGGTGTTGGTTCGTGGTGGTCGTGTAAAGGATCTTCCTGGTGTACACTATCACTTGGTTCGTGGAGTTTATGACTTGGCACCGGTAGCCAATCGTTCCTCTTCACGTTCAAAGTACGGTGTAAAAAAGAAGAAAGAATAAGAACTTGAGATGTTTACTTGCAAATTAATTGTAGCTCGTAATAATCGTTTCACAGTTAGCTTTCGTTCATTAGTTTGGCCACCACGACACTAGACCCAACCCTAACAGAACATTGTCAGTCACATCGTCCACGAGTTCGTTTTTGTTAACTACCATCTCCTGCAATAGAGCCATATACAGTCATAACAGAGGACACATTGGAAGATGTATTCTATTCTTTCGTATAAGCAACTTGCCCGTACAAACTTGGCAACTTACTTTGCTATTTGGAATACCAGCATACTCTACACGAATTACCCGAAAAACGAATATCCTCGCCCTGTTCATATTCTAATCTACAAACCACATGCTACTTGGAAATATATCCAACTCACCACATCTAAGTATAAATCATTGTCTTGATATTTCCATATCCATACTTGTTCGGTGTCATCAAAAAACACAAGGTTCCTAGAAAACGTTCACAACTACAATCATATACTCTGCAATTCTTACTTGTAGTGCCGAACGATCAATGATGATATTATCAAAGAATTCTAGTGACACATAAAGGCCTCCAGAAAAACTGTGTTCTATCTTTCCCACTAAAATTTCTCCAGCTTGCGGTTCAAATACCAATAAACGAAAGGTCACCTATGAAACATATTGTCAGAAAAACAAATAAGCACTCAATTGTTCTAACTTTTGACCATGATCCACCATCTCCTGGATGCAACCAGTCTTCCTCGGCTTTAATCCAGTCCCATAACCCTACACATAAACCTATTGATATTTCATAAGCACTCTTCGTCCTATTCAACGACTAGGACCCACCAACTTGAGGCAAGACTTTATTTGAATATTTTCTATTCAATATATAGGTAAGAGCTTCAAATCTGGGTAGTGAAAAGCGTTCAGGTGAAGTTCTCAAAATGTCTTGTATAATAGCAAGTTTGAACATCAACCTGTGTCGTTTTCTCTACAGAAATTCCAAGTCCATCAAAGCTATTGAATTGCATTGAACGTGGCAGTTGTTGTGACTCATTGCTTTGCTGTTTTCTTGTTAGAAACTTGCTTAGCACTCTTTTAGAAGACTTGTCAGTATGACAGAATATTCTCAAGTAACTGCAGTTTTAGGTGTTCAATGGGGAGATGAAGGAAAGGGAAAACTAATTGATATACTAGCAAGTCAATTCGATATCGTTGCGCGTTGTCAAGGAGGTGAACTAGTTTCCTTGTGTTCTATAAACAAGACCCCATTTAATCAACCACGTTTTTCTGTTTTGGTTTTGTATAGGAGCCAATGCTGGTCATACGATTGTCGTTGGAGATAAAAAATTTGCTTTTCATCTTCTTCCAAGTGGTTTGTTGATACCTCAAGTAACAGCAGTGGTGAGCATAAGAATATCCTTTTCGCATATTTCTTTTAACGTGGAAAAAGATTGGCAATGGTGTTGTTTTTCATTTAGAAAGTTTCTTTAAAGAAGTCGATGAATTGGAGTCCCAGGGTGTTGAAGTGGAAGGGCGCATCAAGATATCTGTGAGCTCTTGTTTCTCTGACAATAACCTTTCCGTTAATATAACATTTATCATATAGGACAAGGCTCACCTTCTGTTTGATTATCATCAGTTAGTGGATGGCTTCCGAGAAGAAGAGAGAGGAGGTGGCAAAATTGGTACAACGAAGAAAGGTATTGGTCCTTGTTATAGTTCGAAAGCAAATCGGTAAGTACCATCCATATTCATATTTTGTTTTATCGAGGTTATGTATTTGCAACAGAACCGGTATTCGGATAGCTGATTTGAGAAATTTTCAGACCTTTCCCGATAAATTCCGTAAATCGTTGGCTACCAAGTTCAAACGATTCCGAGTGTTTGAATATGACCCAAAGAAAGAAATTGAAAAGTACTATTATTTTGCTCGCCGTGCTGAACCATTCATTCGAGAAACTGTGTCTTGGATCCATGAAAACTTGCAGAATGGTAGAACATTACTGATTGAAGGAGCCAATGCTGCAATGTTAGATATTGATTTTGGAACCTATCCATATGTAACTTCTTCCAATTGTACCATTGGTGGAGCTTTAACTGGATTGGGAATTCCATCCAGTAGGATAGGAAATACAATTGGCGTCTTTAAAGCCTATACTACTCGAGTAGGAGAAGGACCTTTTCCTACAGAATGCCTTGATGAAAATGGACTCATATTGCAACAGGTTGGAAAAGAGTTTGGTACAACTACTGCAAGACCTCGTCGTTGTGGTTGGCTAGATATTATGGTATTGAAATATTCCATACTCTTGAATGGCTATAACGGTTTATGCCTAACAAAATTGGATGTATTGTCGGAGTTCAGTTCAATTTTCATCGGAGCAGGTTATAAACTTGGAGGAAGGTCGCTTCACATGTTTCCTTCTTCCTTAGAAACATTGTCTCAAGTAGAGGTAGAGTATGAAACACTTCCGGGTTGGAAGGGTATCGATTTGCACCAGGTTACGCATTTTGAGCAGCTCCCAGAAGCTGCACAGCAGTACGTCAAAAGAATTGAGGAGTTGGTTGGCATTCCTATCGTTTATATTGGTGTTGGTCCTTCGAGAACGGCTTTGATTCAAAGAAAATAGAATGAGTAAAAAAATATTTGTTGCCAATGAATAGAAGGCTTTTGGTAACAGTAAATTCCCGTATTTGCCTGGTTATGGGTAATAATTTCATTGGAAAGTAGATAAATTACTTTCATTTTGTTGGCAATCACTTCTCGTCAAGTTCATTTTGTGATATTTGGCAAATTCCATGCCGTAGGACATGTTCACAAGGTCTAAGAACGACTCCAAATATTGACAGCGTTCCATCAAATTTTTCAATTTGTTATAAATGCGAACGATTTGTGTCGCAGAATGATTCCATTGTTCATTTCTAGTCAAGTTATCCAAAACTTGACTCATGAGAGGACGTAATTTTTGGATCTTTAGAGCTAGATTGTCGACATATAAAATGCTCTGTTTCTTTTCGCAAATAGCTTTCCAATGCTCTTGGGTATTGGCTAGCTTTTGTAACGTTTCTTCAAAGTTTTGAAAAATCTTATTCAGTATGGTTGGATCTGTACACACAGAGTAGTTGGTGCTCTCTTCTGCATTGTCGTTTTCTATTTGAATGTTTTGAATTGCCAGTTGAATGTTCTCTATGGTTTCTGTCACGCTGGAAGGCTCTGTAATATCGCTATCTACTCCTTCGGTTTCCCTTCCAAGGCAGTCTAGAATATCTTTCAACTCTTTCTTATTACTTCACTGGTGACACCCAAAGAACAAGTTGGTATACATGGTACAGTATCTTTCTTGCTGCTATCTTCCAACAATATATTGCCTTGAAACACATCGTCTAATTGGTCTATTACCTTTTTAAATAGAGGTTCTTGTATTTCTAACAAGAAAGAGCTCTCTTTGAGGTTGCTTATCGTAATCATTAGCCGCACTATTTCTCCTAGTATATGTTGGTAAACACTCCAATGAAATCCTTTAGAAGTAAAAAGGGAAGAAGGAACATGGATGTTCCAATATCTATAAAAGTTAATCAAATCCTTTTCTGAATTCATCGTGTGTTCTTTCAAAGACGACTTTATACCCCACTGACGATTCGTTCTGTTCTCAATCCTGAAGAAAATAAAATTCTCGTCATAGCAGACAACGAAATAAAATTGTTTGTGCCTACCAGATTGACAGTTCTTCCAATACTTTTATTCTGCTAGTTTCCTGTAACCACCTTTCCAATGTTTCTTTTCCAAAGCTTTCTGTTGTTTTCCAAGAGATTGGTTCAAAGCCAATGGAAAGGAGATCCTCAGCAAGAGCTGACTGCATGTGGCAAATTCAAAAATAAAACATGCTTGAAGGAATCCCATTGGTAGAAAATGGCGCCCACTGATTAATTGGTCTCCGGACTCTCTTTTTTCTCTCATGACGACAATTTCTATTATTCAGTAAAACACATACTGCTTTATTCGTATGAATAACATGTATCAAATACCAATTTTAAGTTCGTATAACAACAAAGTCAAACGTTGGCCGTGTTGATTTGCTGTTGCCAAGAAGAGAAAACTTTCTGTCATTGATCGTTTCTGGCCAAATAAATAATGGGGTTCGTTTTCTCGGTATGTCCTTTTGGCCACAAGACGGGAATAAAGCCTTACGTAACCAAAAAGAAGAACTATTATATGCAACTTGCTCCTAAGAGAAGCTACGAAAAGTACATACCACCACCTCCTGGTCTTCAAAGATTGTCCAACTATATTCCCCGACCAAATTATCCCGGAACGTTAGCACCCTGTGTAGTTCCAGATAATATTACTGTGGAAGAATTGTTGGAAGGTCCTGACGAAAACTATTCCTATGTAGAGTACAATATGGACGAAAGAGCTCCTTTTATCCGTGCGCACGACGACTGTGTTCTCGATTGGTTGATAGAAGATGGCCGGTAAGTAGGTCAAATATGGCAGTAGCAACTGCGGCTAAGTTCTGTTAAGTTTGATTGAAGAAGATTGGGGCCAGGATGATGCAACGGGCCTGGAGAAACTCTGGATTCGGTTGCAGATAGCAGCCTTGTGGAAGATGAAAAGGTTCTTGCGGAATATTTAGGAGAATCTGATCCATCTGAGGATGAATACTATTTAGAGGAGCTGGAGACATGAATGGCATATTGGGAAATACTTATTTTAGGTAACTTGGTAGTTTTGGAAATAAATAGAGTATCATTGAAGAGTTGGACAATTCTTTGGAATCATACTAAGAACTTGATCAAAAAGATATATCTGCTTGTTTTACTAGCTATAGTTTGGTATCATTGCTCATCCATGGAAAATTAACAAAGTTAATCAGTAAGAAAGGAACCAATGTATAAGAAGGCAAACTAGAGGCTCAATATCTCATTGCTATTTTTGGTCTCAATGAGAAACGACACCTTTTCATATTTATTCGTGAATATTTCCATTCTTCTTGAGCAAAAAGCTGGACGCGACTGTTTCGTGGGAGAATGTCAGGCTACAACACGAACTTTTTTAACAAGATTTCCTGACCCAATAAACACCACATCTACTTTTGTTCCTGCCCTAACATTTCAAAAATATTTTTATCATAGGTATTTATGTCCACACGAACATGCATATCTATATAAAAATACGTGTGATAGATGCTTGACAGCTATTGATGCAGTAGTTATTGATGGTCAAGAAATCATCATGCTGTTTCGGTATTGATAAATAAGATACTATCACATAAAAGGGGTCCAATTGAATACATTTCCAGTGCTCTTCTTGTTTAATGTTCGAGTTTGATGCGCTATCTTCAGTTGATTTGAACAAACCATGCGACATAATTATGTCTCTATCTTACATGGATAATAAGGTCAAAACATTCAATTGGCAGCATTTTTGATGATACCTTGTCGACTTTGAATTGGTCCTTTGATATATGTCTTTTAACCACTTCCGTAATAAAAAAATCTTTCTAGTCATTTCCTACATTCATTACTTGTCCTTGAATACCCTTGACAAAGAATAACCAGTGCATTGTTAAGAACAGAAATAACTGAGTCCTTCACCAAAAAAGTGCTTTTTCACAAAACATAATATCATAAGATTCGTTGTTTTCAATTATAGATGTTTCCTTTCTTCAAATGAGAATCTCTCTTGTTTTTCCAATCCCTCTTGTCATTATAATCCTCTGTTTCATCTTTTCAGTAATGCATAATTACATTTTACAATGTTTTCTTCTTGCTTTTTTTTCATCTAATCAAGCTAGTGATCGTTGAGACCCAGTCTTTAGTCACTTGTCAGAAGCATTCAAAAAAGATTCTTTTGATACGGCCATCTCGATTACTGTAGCAACAGAGTGTTCAACTACTCATTTGACAACAGCTGTTTAAAGACACCAAACATGAGACTGTAAAAGCTGTCTATATTGTTAGTTACCATATCTGATACATTCTCTAAAAATAATAGACTCCATCAAGGCCGCAGAAATTCTCCATATAATCAGTTTCCATGAAGGGACTCTTTAACAATTGCGAAACTTTGTTACTGGAACGTTACTCTCCGACTCTCTAAGCAATTCTCTCTTTTTTCATTTTGGTCATGACCATGTGATGATTGATATTTTTGCTTTGCAGACTTGCATTATTCTTTAAGAATGTTCTAATATTCTTAATATTTTTACCATATCAATTCCAGTAAATTATATAGTTTCGTAACACAACCATTCTTGCCTTCTTCTATTGTAAGATTTTTCCTTTCCTAGCTGCACGATGTTCAGAAGATATATCACTATCTTCAATGACATCAAGTCACTGACATTTCATGTTTTCTCGTGTAAAAAAACTGTGCTGAAAACCTTTTTAGTATATTACCAAAAGATACAATGGATCGATTACAAGTCATCTCTACATCGTTTCTCTCATTTGTTCCATGAAGGAAGCTCAATAGAGATTGAGAAAATTGATTGCTTTCGATAACAGGTGCGCCTTTGATCTGTTGGAGCACAACTTTATAAAGCTACCCCTGTTGGATGAATATTCTCTCTACTATTTAGCTTTGTAAAAGGTACAAACACAACATAAATGGAGGAGACTCCCATAGACGTCATTGAGTTCTATCGTCGCGTTGCACAGTCTTTTCAAAACTATTTATTAAACCAAATTGGCAAACTAGACTCCAGTACCAGTTGGCTTGTTTCAATAATAGAGGTAAGCTTACTGCGTTATACAAAATATTATACACTTAGCTCCGAACAAGGATCAACAACGGTGGAGGGATTGGTTTCTGGCAAGTTCGTCCATCGATGATGGACAACACATTAGTCTCTCGTTTAGAAAAGAGTTGGCTTTACTCATTGCAGAGTCGTTTAGTAATCTTCCAACTAACTTTTATCTTGCAATAGAGTCGCAAACAAAAGCTATTCTTGATTACTTTGGACAACTAGAAAGTGATGATAAGTGGCTCGTTGATGCGTTTTACCCGGAAGAGTGTATCCAAGAAATGATACAAGTTCGAGGTTCTATTGAAAAAGGAAACTTTACTGAATATAATTTGTTGGATGGATTACCAAGTAGTGGGAAGCAGTCACGAAAGAAACAAGACACGGAAGCAAGACTGGAGAACAACTCCTTGTTTATTACTGCAACAGTGGATTATCAAGCCTCAAATGTAGCCACCGGTGAAGAGCTGTATAGTAAGAAAGCAACTGAAAAGTCGTCTCGAAAACAATCAGCTCCAAGAAAGCGTCCTCAAACAAATTCTATAAACATGGAAGATAAGGAAAGATTAAAGAGTTCCTTTGTCCGAGATCCTTTTCAAATGACACAGTTTATGAAATCTACCAAGAGTTGGCTGTGTACAGGTTTCGATTGGAAATACATTGTTTATTGAACAAGGTAAGACTAGAGACTCTGTATTACAGAGAGAATATGTTTCTCAAGAAGTATGCAGATTGCCAAGTTGAACCAGAATGGTGGGATGTTTTTTCTTGTGTTCCTGATGTTCCGCTTATCTATACAGTCCATTCAAAACAGGCTCATCGTTTCTATGAATTATACACAGCCAAAGATATGTCCGGAATACTTGGAAAATCGGATGTATTTATCAATTGTTCAAAACTGAGTAATATTTATTGGATGAGAGATGAGATAGAAAACAGAATGACTAGAGTGGATGCTCAACAAGATGAATCCCAAGTACAAAATGGATCCCTAGATGAAGAAGAAAGAGACACGAATTGGCCATGGGAGGCAAATGAAATGAAAAGCTTTCCCAAACATAATTTCTTACAAGAAGAAGAAACAGAAAAATGGCCACTTCAACATGAATGGCAGTTGTTACGAAACGTCATTGGATTGCTATTCATGCAAATAGGATATTGTGAGGCAAGTCAACATGCATTGGACATTATGACGGATATCATGGTAGATAAATTACAAAAACTTGGTAAACAATTGAGTAGTTACAGAGAACATGAATTTGACACCTCATTGAGTGATGTGTCACAAAGCAATGATAATGGAACTAGAATAATTTGGTATTTAAAAGACAAATGGAAGGCTAATCTACTGCAACATTTATGTAGTTGTTTATATCGTTGTGGATTTGCTTTTCGGATACAAGACCTCATTCAATATCAGTCAATAAGCTTACCTCAGCTATCAACCACTATTACCAGACTTGAGACAGAATGGAAGAAGAAATTGAACTCTTTAAAAGAAACAACACAAGATCACAGTTGGTATGATTGTAATGGAAATGACTGTAAAGATGACAGTCAAAGAGAAAAAGAAACAAATATATTATGTTCGACTGCTTTTGAAGAGAACGGAGAGCTCGTGGAGCCATTGCGCTATTTTGGCTACTTAGGAAATGGAAACTATTTGGATATTTTACAACTGCATCGTGTGGAAGGCTATTTACAAGTTCCTCCCAACATCATATTCACTTGGATGCAACCACCTATGGTACCCGAGATAGAACACCTGGAGAAGGAAAAAGAAATGGTTTTGGAGTAAGTTTTTGTTAAATGTATCAAAGGTCTTTTGTACAAAGCATTGGCAATTAAGGCACTTTTCCATGTTCAGACACCAATTTTGAATAATAGACATATCATTCTTGTTAGAATAAAATACAATAAATGTCACGGATGACTTTACTAGAAAGTGTTTGTTCACTGGACTTCATCTGAAGAATCAGAAGAATCTTCAGCATCCGAAGACTCAATAAAGAATTCCTGATGCTCTTTTAGTGTATCAGAATATTTAGATAATTGTGGAAACTTTTCAAAAAGTGGTTGACCAATTTGGAGAATATCTAGTAAGCGAAGTTTTCCTTTTGATCCACTTACTGCTAACCAACTTGCTGTTTCTTCATCTTTACAGAAACTTGACGCAAATATTGCACCCGTTCCAGTACTTTCCCATTCTTTTACCAACTGTGGACTATCCTGACAATCAATATTCCATAACTTTAGAGTTTCATCCAAAGAACCCGTGGCCACAAGACCTCTATAAAAAGTTGAAACTGTACATGTAGAAACGGCCTTTTCATGGGCTTGACAACTCCACAAGACAGCACAGCTTTCATTGCTTTGGTTCGAACTTGTCATTCGACTATCAAGCATTGTCATCTTTCCCTCTTCTGTCGTTGCTAAAAACTTAAAAGTATTGTTTCTGTCCTGCCAACTAGGGGGAATCCATTGAACACTTTCGATATCAGAATGCACTGATAACTGAAAGCATGGTAGGCCTCCATCTATTCGAATGTCAACCAACGATACGGTTTGATCAAAAGAACCCATTAACAAAAGATTGGGTTCAATTTCATGCCAGCAAATAGACTGCACTTCTTTCCGATGGTGATTCCAAACTTGGATTGACTTTCGAGTTTCAACATCCCAACAACGAGCTGAATAATCAGCAGAACCACTCGCTAAATAATTCTTATATTGACTATTCCATGATAAACTGAGCACAGAGTCTGTATGATAATTGCTTGGAATACGGTTCTTCTTTTTCCTTGAAGAAGCTTGGGAAACAAACTTGGACATGTTGGTTTCTCCTAATATAGCAACAGGCTCTAATTCGTCAATGGCACTAGCATCATATATTTCTATTTGTGGTATCAAACTCCCTACTGCAACAAAACTACCAGTATGTTCCCCGTTAAGGGCGGGTGCTTCAGACCATTCTATCGCAAGTGGAAATGAAGAAAGCATCAAGTCATGATGTGGATAGAAATGGGGACCCTTTTCTGTCTTTTCTACTACATAAAATATGAGAGATGACATATCATTTTCTGTTAAACCACACACAATCAAGGCATCGGTCTCTCTATTTATCCACAACAGTCATTCGAAAGAAACATGTATAAAGAATATTACTTACCTGTATGTTAAATCATCCAACTCTTCCTCATCTACAATATTACTGTCTAAATTAGGGTCTCGTTGAGACAAAGTTTTCAAGTCAGAAGCCAAAACTTCTCCAATAGAAGCAGAGGACTCTGAGCCTGCTTCGTCTTCAACCATAGCAACTTCGCAGTCCTCCAGCTCTTCAGGAGGCACAGCATGAGTGTATTGTTCTATTTCGTTTAACTTGTTTTTAGAAACACCACGAGGAACCCAAGTGAGTGCTGAGATCATTTTTTGTTAGGCCTTGCGACGAAGATGATTGCCGTTTCGATGGAAATGCGTTTTCCACATGGGAAAAGTGATGCAAGTAGAGAACAGTGTAGATGAAACCTTCAACCGAAATGACCCGACAAGTTTCTTATAGAATGATAGAACAAAGTATTAAGAAGTGACACTTGTTGTGCCTGAGTATCATCTATCGAGACAGAAACCTACGCCTCTTTGTAAAGAAAAACATGTTCTAAAGAGGTAAGTAGAGGGGCGAACCAAGTTCTTACATTTGGCAAGTTCCCGAGTAGACAAGTAAAATATTTTTGGATATGACTGTCACCTAGAACGCAGAAGTCTGTAAAATGCCAAGACGGACCCATAGGAGCGCAAATGGGAACTATGCCAATCTAATAGAACCATTGGAACATTTGATCGATGCAGTGCAACAGGAGACTAGATTAATTTACAACATGTTGTCCTTGTTGCGTGAACACTTATGCTTTGTTGTCGTTCCCAAACACCGTTACGGAATGTCTTACTAAAAAACTGTATTCGTTTACGACCGAAGCATACAATAAAATTCATATGGAGATACTTCATCAAACTAGAACATGGTAACTACATGACTCCTTTGACCTGAATATGTCTACAAGCATCGTTGAATAAAGTTTGTCTGCCTCTGGGGGCGGCAATGTCATGGCTTCTTTCTTAGGGGTCCTTTTCAGTTGTCCCATGAGCCCGCCATTTTTATATGCCGTTTAAAAAAATTTGAATTCTTGAATGCCAATAATATTCTTTTGCGCTAAATAGAAGTTATTGTCTGAAATGGAGGCGGAGAAGGAAAATATAGACTCGACAGACACGTTTGTAAACCACCAAGTCCCTTCGCAGAATGAAAAATCTTCGCGTTTAAGAGCTTTTCGTTTAAACAGAAACAAATTGTCAGATGAACAGCGAGAGAAGGAAAGTAAAAAATCGGCAGCACAAAAAAGAGTATCTTTTGGTGGGAGTCAAGTGAAAATATTTGAAAGACAGTATGACGAATGGGACGATGAACAAGAACATAAAGTTCAGAATAGTAATAGCATCGCTGAAGAAGCTGAGCACTCCACTGTTGTGAAACAAGAACCGGATAATGACGAAAAGGTCAACTTGGCTTCGGAAGTAGATGAAACAGTGATTGTTCCGAGTCTCTCTGCTCTTCTTAAAGAAAGTGAAGAGGAAACGAATGAATGGAATAATACAGAAATATATTCCAATATTCAGATAGACGACCAGTTTACTTATCAGGACAGAGGAATTTATACAGAAGAGGATGCAGATACAGATGACTTGACGAATACGAATGCGTCCTTAAGTTTCTTTATGGATGAAGACATTTCAAGGGCTGCAAAATTACCTCGAGTGTCCATTGGAGATACCACCGTCTTTATGAAAGGACAAAAATGTACAACAGCTGAAGAGTTATCTATTTCATCGCAACACGAATCGACTGAAATGAAACAAAATGCTAATAATGAAAGAGAAATAGAGCATGTCGAACCTGTTGAGACGACTGAGCACATTCCCAATTTGAGTGATTTACTAAAGGAAGACGAAACAATTTCCTCAAATTGGGAGAGCATAGCAGCGTCAATGAAAAAATATCAACAATCTCAAGATGATGGCAATCTACCCGATGAAGATGGTGATGCGAGCTTTGAAAGAATGTATGGTCGCGTTTTTGGAAGCCCTTCAAAGGAAAATAGCACTCGCTCGCCGCATCAATCAAAGGAGCTGACAATGGAAATAACAAAGGCAATTCCTTCTTTGCGTATGCTCATGGAAGAAGATACCACTACCAGTTTTGCTCGCATTCCTGTCAGTGCATCAGATTTGAAGAACATTCAAAGGCAAATTCAAATGGATGAAACAGAAGAAACAAACTATGACAACAAAGAGAGTGATGAGGTGGGGAGTTTTGATACTTCGAGGTTACCGTCTTTACCGGCCAAGGAGGAACAACAGTTCACGAGTTATGACGAGGATGAAGATTGGAGTCTTTCTGGGCTTACTTTTGAGCAGCTCAAAAAAGGAGAGCAGGATAATGAACATGATACTTTTTATAATATACAAGAGAGCAGCAGAGAGCTGACATGGCCTGTATCTCGACCTCAGACAGATACAGAGGAATGGAGCAATAGACATACGAAAGATGATGATCTGACAAGAGAAGACAGAACACCACGAGGAAGATTCATGAGGAAGCCTCCTGTCTATACACCGGGAAGAAAAGTTAAAACTGTATCAAAGGACACTGCAGTATTAACACAACAGAATCATCTTACTAGTAAACCAGAAGAAAAGCATGTAATGAACAACACGACATATCCCATCGTGACACCATCGCCGACCGTACAACCCGACTCGAAGGATAACAGGTTCCAATCTTCATCCACAGCCACAAAACAAGAGAGGAAGCAGTCGGTAAGTTTTGCTTTCATAGAGTTTTAATATGCATTAATTTTCTTTCTGTATAGCTTGAATACCGCCGTAGATCTATTGCAGCCCATGTCAAACGCCTATCTAATCTTCCCACTTCTAGAACAAACATGACCGATAGAACTCCTAATAGTAATAGACGAGGGTTTTATCGACATGCTAGTGCTTCTAAAGAGGACTTTTTTGGTGATGATGATGACACAGAACTTCACGCATTAACTGACATATTTGCGAATACGGGACAGGACACAGAGAAAAATCGAAGTGGGTCGGAAGGGGAGCAAGGAAGTTCTAACTCTATTCAAGATTTCTTACAAGAAGTAAAAGTGCGCTTCCTTGATAATGTATCCTCAAGAAGACGACAAACTTCCCATGGAGTTTATACATCCGAAGATTCGCTGCAACCCGAGACAGAGGAACAAAAGATTGTTGTGGCTACTGGATCTTATGAATGGTTGAAGAGTTTGGAAAAACTATGTGGACTGTTGGAAAACTCCAGCATGGATTTAGAGTCTCTTATTGTTGAAAGAGAGAAGTCTCTAGATGAGAATCCTTCAGAGCTCTTTCGCGATGTCATCGATAAGAAACTGTCCAAACAACATTTGACTCGACTACAAATATCGATGAAACGCTTAAAAAATTTCTGTCGACTTGAAGCAAGATGTCTTTGGTACGAGAAACGGCTGTCGCTGGAAAGCAACATTGCTTCTTCCCTTGAGGAATGGATCTCTTGTTTATCTGAGGAAATGGAACAGTTTGATTCTCGCATTGTAGAACTGGAGGCATTATCAAGAGAAATGGATACTCTTGCTGAAAAAGAAAAGCTTGTGTTGTTATCAGAAGAACCGTCCTCCGAACAACAAGTAGCATTGAAAGCAATTATCGAGTCGCTTGTTGAACAGGAATCTGTTCGGGAGGAATTTCTTCTTTCTATTGAGTTTCTAAAGCAAGAGATTGAGAGTTTAGATAGCACAAAACAACGAATTCGCCAGGAAGGCTCCTCGTTATCTAAACGTCGTTATTCCCTTGAACAGTTTGTGTTATCCTCTTCCGATGCATCAAAAAGCAGTGCTGCCTCTATCCAAGAAACTTTTGAACTATATTGTGAAATTCTTGGTTTTTCTATCAACAAAATCGATGGAACGACCATCAGTTTTGTTCTCGTAGATGACTTGTGTATTCATTTGACCTTTATGGACAATAATACGATCTTTTGTGAAGTTGAACAACTAACCGAACGGAGAACGTTTCGCCTACATCCTTGTATTTCTCAACTAGTGACTCTTATTACTGGTAGTTTACAGCCGCAGGAGTTTCGTGCTATTTTATGGAGAATAATATACAAGTTGACTTGTGTGAATTTGTTAGAAAAACAAGTGATGACAGTTGAGAGGATTCACCCTCTAAGCATAAAGCAGAATGGTAGTCGAGACCTAGTCATTGAAGGCTTTGTTGCAAGTAGCAAACTGAAGACTAAGCTGTGTGTTCGCTGTAAATGTGAAGATATTTTGAACAGTGCGCCATTTTATTGGGAAGTTGAAAGTCAGATTGGAAACTATGATTCTCACACCATTTTAAAAAGACTTACAAATTTTGTCACTGATTCTTGTCCAGTTGAGCATGGATGGAAGCATATTCGAGAATGGTTCCTCGAAAATGTGTAAGAAACTGTCATAAAATAAATGCGTTTTGTTTTCTGGCTGAAAAGTTGACAATAAAATGCCAGTTGTGGTTGGCATCGTTGCAACGCACCCTCATTCCAATCAAATCGTAACTTGGCGCATGTGACGGACCAAAGTCTAATTGAAATACGTGTTTCGTAGGGGAGAGAATTGCTTTGGCCATAAATTAAGGGAATACCTCGTGCAGATTACCTGTCAGTGTCATAGGCAGTGGTGGCATCCTGAGTTTCTAAAAAGGATATATTGCCTATTAACAGCTTTGCATATTTTTCATTACACGGCACATATTGTGTGTTTAAAGAATGGAGGATACTGAAAGTGGCTTTATACTGGATACTTCAGTTGGGCAGCCAAGAACTTGCAGAATCTGTTTAGAAGAGTGTGAAGAGTCTGATTTAGACTTAATAGAACCTTGCAATTGCAAAGGGAGTCGTAAGTTTTCGGCAAAAAGGCAAAAGGCAATCGCACTGATCAAGACTTGTAGTCAGATGGGTGCACCGCAACTGTTTATCCCACTGGCTTCGTTGTGCACCCCTCACCGCCAATAACTTGATGGGAAGATGCTCAGTCATTATTGAAGCCTTAGGTTTCACGTTCTCATGTACAGGGTTACGCATTCACTGCGAATTATGCGGTATGCTGAATCCAATCGTGTTTCAAATCGACTGATATTGTCAAGGCACTCCATATCGATTAAGAAAAATTAGAAGCAAAGCGGTGCTCAGAGCAACTTTCTTGTTGTTTATCCTGTGGATAGCAGTAATATGTTTGGGATATCTGATGAAAGCAATTCTATGGATCCTTGGCTTCATTCCTTTAAAGTCGTCATTATTTAGTATCGACTATTTGCACATTTATTTTGGATTATATTTGTTGGTAAGTCTGTGAGTTTGCCATATCATAAGGAAGCATCTTGAAGTTTCGTTTTAGTTTCTTATGTATTGGTTGTATCAGTGGACAGTAGTTTATTTGTTGCCATTGAGGTCACATATACCTATATATACGGAATGCCCATGGAATGATCAATATACAGTTTCATTGACATAAACATTTCATTCTTCATTTATTCATGCATTTCTGCCAACTTGACCAGATCATGTATTTGTCTTATATTGCCACTGGATATAAGCCAGTCACGAAAGTAAAACTGAATCGTTCGTTCTAAATTCACATGTTCGTGTGTTTGAGAATGTCGCACTAGAGCTCTTAAAGCATCCACTGCACTTGTCTTTTCTTCTGCAGCTTCCAAGTACTCCTTAGGTAGAGTGACGGGATTTTTCTTGGTTTGTCCATCATTATAATAAACTGGTACTGCAAAAGGGGTTAACTGATCAGGTGGCAAAATACTAGCTACCGACGGTAATGGATTGGTTGAGCCTTCGATCACAAATGGCTCATTCCAATGATTACTCGCTGCCTCTACTCCAACAATACGCATATGTTCTTCTAAGGATGGATAGAATGCATTAAATGGTGCAAATCTTAGGCCACGATTGTCTCCTAAAAGACCAGGACGATGATTGACGCACAAATAACTTGTTGTATCAACTACATTTGTTATTCTTAGGAAACGACTGGCGGCAACGAGTTTCATTCTTTCACAACTAGTCATCGATACACAAAATGCTGCTCCTATAAATATCGTACAGTCCGAACAACTTTCAATCGATATCCGATTCATTCCATTTAATAAGTAAACATAAGCTTCTTGACAGTTTCGAATTCGAACATCTCGTCGATTCAGTGGTTCTTCTTCCGTGCCACTGCGAAGCACAGTGCAACGAGACAGTTGTGAAAGTTCCAACGTCTTATCAATGAATTGTGGTGCAACTCCTGAGCTTTGTTGAGCAGTCATTTTTAAAGCACTCCCCAGTATTCTATCCAACCAGTCAGTTGTGGCCTCTCTGATACCCAATCTATTCATGACAGTCTCCACAAACGTCTGTAAATTCACTAAACACCCATCTACAGTTGCAAGAAAAAGAAAATCTAAATGATTTAAGAGATCTAACCGTTGTAACTTTGACTGCATTTCTTCTCGCTCTGTACTTTCTTCTGTTTCCATTTTGTCTTTGTTCTTTTCCAACTTCTCCACTGTTTCATACAATCGTACCACGTCATTCAACACAACTTGTAAATTGTTGGCAATGAACATGGTTTCTCTATAAAACGATGATGAACTCTTTTCCAGTCTAGGTGAAGCAACTCGACTGGGAAATACCGCCGAGCTACGTCCACTATCATCAAAAGGTGCTGCAGCGGAAAGCGCGCTCTTCGGAAAAACATCGTCCGTACTAGGGCGAACAGGAGTAGCTAGTCTTCTCGCACATGCTTGTAAACGAACAAATACTAATAATTCTACGAAGGGAACTCGTTCATCATGGAAACAATCGGAAGACACTACTTGCAAAGTGTGCACGATATGCTGACTTTGCAAAGATGACAAACCCAAGTACTTGTTACAAACTTCAGTCCATTGATCTAACCTTATTGTTAGTTTATTATCAATTGGCATGGCCATGTTGAAAAGTTCTTCAAAAGCAGTGGTAAGTGCCTCTGTTTTTAACATAGCGGAAGTGACTAAAGGAACCGTAACACCGTGTTCAAAGAAGGAACGACGAACGTATAGAGCACAGTCATTGCCAATGTCCACCATAGTGTTGTTTGGTTCCATTATATGAACTTGTTGGGTCTTCCTTCGTATGCTGTTTCTCTCGTTGACGTATCTACAAGAACACTGCTCGACCGGCTCCAATCATCATTAAAAAGCTTCCAAATGTCAGTGGTGCGTGTTGTCATTCATTGGGAGATGTTCGTTCGTCTTTAGAATATAATAGAAAAGATAGAAGAAATGGAACGCGTGGTATTTTGAAAAAGTCTGAGTGCTCCCAACGCATGGTATCAGTAGAAGCACAAAATGTTGTATTGCATGACTTTTCCAAGTTACAGTTAGTGTTCGAGAAATATATATTCCGAAACAGCTTTGATACAATTATGGGACCACTGTGGAAAAGTTCTTACTGCTCGGTTTTTTTCTGGGAGCCTTCCCCGTCCTGATGGCTAGAAAGGAAGAGGAGGCCTGTGTAACTTCAACTAGTCACAGTAACATTGGAGACATATTATAACATTTTTCTATTTTTACAGAGAGCAACTGATATTTTGAGGTCTTAAAATTAGGTTTCTCATTGTAGCTGTATCCTGATGAGGAGATGCCATAAAAATAATTCGTTTGATAAGAACTAACATCACTTGTGTCGTACGGCCAGCATCATCATCTGTATTAGGGAAAGATAATACTATCAAGCTTTATCTTCACAATTATAGATTTTCATTTATTTAAAATGGAAACAGACTTGTGATATTCATCCATCCTTTCATTATTGTCTTTCGTTCCATCTTCCATTTCAACCATATATAATTGTATGTGACAAGGTCTTTGATTTCTTCCTTCATTCACTTGTATGCTAATGGTACTGGCTACTGAGAGTCAGTCATTATTGTCTGGGAAGGTACAAATGAATTTCATTTTCATGATAGCCATATTAATCTCAAATCTGCAAAATCTGTCATATAACAAATTTGCGCAGTAATGGATTCCAAGCGGGTTTAACAATTTGGTAATTTCTTTGTACAGTCTTTATTAACTATTATCTAAAACAAATGTCTCCTTGAAGGACAATTTGCACTGGGTAATGTTATCTTTGGTAAGCCATTCTTGACATTATCAGTATTTATACCATCTGAATTTGCCCAAGTTTATCATTTTCCAAAGCTGGTCTTGCTGTCTTTATTGCAACTTTTACTACTATTGGGCTCTACAAACCAAGTTGTCAACAAGAGTCAATAGGAAATCATGCTGTTTGTCTCCAGAAAATATAGTCAAGAGCTTTCAAGAACACAGTCACAACTGCCACTGCATCATTCGACCATTTTTAAATTCAACATGGCGGGTGAACTTTTGAAAAATGCCATTTTTTTAACCCAACCATTTTTTCATGCTGCATGTGTTTGGCAATTTCGTCATGAGAAGAGCATCACAACCCTTTCAAAACGTATCCACTAGCCGCTATCTTTTTCTTCATGATAAACCACTGGGGATCAAAAGATCCCTTTTCATCACCGCATTTCTCATTCTGGGCTTCTTTTATTTGGTTCATTATATCGTTGTTTCCTTTCAAGTGCCAGACAACACTTTCAAAACTACTCCAACTGAGCAGTTAGACATGTCTGTTTTATGGTTAGCACCATTTTTGGTAAGGAATGAGAGACAACAGTACAAACCAATAATGTTAATGACCATTCTAGAGTGGTTCAGGTTATGGTGTAGAAGCACTAAGTTTTATTAAAGGACTACATAAACATGTAAGAAATTTGACCATTTATCACTTTGGAGACATCGTCGAGGATGACTACTTACAAACAATGAGTAAAGAAACTGAAGCACTGTTAAAACAACTGTGGGCTACAAACGAAACTTTACCTCAATATTTCATTCGGAGACAATATGAAGATGAAGAAAGTGCTCAAAAGATGCATAGTAAGATGAAGGTGTTGCCTGATGGAAAAACTATTCGAGAACCTGTACTTCGACCTATTCATGATGTGGTTATTATCCAAAGTTTACCTTTGGGATGGCGTCCTTATTTATTTGAAACTGCAAAATATCGTGTGGGACGAACAGTATTTGAAACTGACCGCCTTCCTGATGGTTGGGTTGAGCATTGTAATCATCAAGTCGATGAGGTGTGGGTGCCTACGGAGTTTAACCGCAAAACATTTACTGGCGCTGGTGTGTATCCCCATATGTTGGATGTTCTGCCTCAAACAGTCGATACTGAAACTTTCGGTAGACCCAAAGTTACGGCTCGTCCTAAACCACAAGAATGTAATCCTTCCGATTTTATTTTTCTATCTGTCTTTCGTTGGGGTGGTAGAAAAGGCACCGAATTTCTCCTGGAAGCTTACATACGAGAATTTTCACCAGATGATCCTGTCTGTCTCGTACTGCTTACAGCAACTCACAAAGCTAAAACCAATGCAACCTATTATCACGGTCTTATTCATGCTTTTGCTGACGATCTTGGTGTGACTTCAGCTATTCGTCCTCGAATTGCAGTGCTAGAGCCATCTATTTCGAATGAAGATATGCCAGGACTGTACGCCATGGCAGATACGTTCGTCTTGCCTTCAAGAGGAGAAGGATGGGGAAGGCCCTACACCGAGGCAATGATAATGAACGTTCCAGTGATTGCGACCAATTGGAGTGCACATACAGAATTCATTACACCTGAGACAGGGTATCTTATTAAGGTAGAAAAAATGGATTTGTATCCTAGCGATGATGAAGAAATGAGCAACTACTGGGGCCATCTCTTGTCACGACCTTCTGTTTGTCACCTAAAGCAACTAATGCGACATGTCCTGAACAACCCACAAGAAGCCAAAAAGAAGGCTTTTAGAGCTAAGAAACTGGTCTATACAAAGTATCACCAAAATGCCGTGACCAATCAGATACTTGAAAAATTAAGACGCATTAAGAAAAATCTCACATCCGAGAATGTGAATAGAATGTTAGCTAAAAGAGTAGAACAAATCATTGCACATGATACAATCTAAAGGATACTATTGTCATTCGTTTGAACTTTCACTAAGGCGTGCCAAATTTTTAAAAAGAATCCGAACTTGCTTCATCCTTTGCGGAGAAAAAGTTTTGTGTCGAGGAGAGAACCGAACGGACACGTCTTTCGTTTAAGCGCCGTGACTTTCTCAAGTCTTCATTATATTTTAAAAGAGTTTCCAATGCTTTAATTCCATTCGGATCCTTGAGAGTATGGGTGGATGTCTCGGAAGCGTTACTGTTTTGCAACACCACCCTGCTTTCATCACAAAGATATTCCTTCTCAACTAGTCCGATGCCACCAGGAACTGATGAAACTGGATAACTATCCAACGTCCAGCAACTGTCAAGCGTATTGCAAGAAGGAACTTCAAAATTGGGAAGGAACACTGTGAGTGGCGGTAGAACAGGTATAGAAGGTTTTTGTTCTCCAACCATTTTGGAGTCGCCTGAAGCCTCCACTTGATGACTTAGCTGTGACTGCGGTTGCCTCCGAAGAGAAGCGCCGTCCACCTTTGCAGCTCTTGAGGGGCATTTTTCCAACAAATAAACCACCTGAATACCGGCAAGCTCTGCAAAAACACAGTTGGCTTGACTAAGAATACTTATTTCCTTTGATATTTGTGGTATTGCACCCGGAAGCTCAATAATGTTGGAGCGCAACATTAAAGTTTCGTGTCGGACAGCATAACTTAAGTTAACAGGCGGTATGAACCTTGCTACCTGCTGCTTGCGCGCCTTATGTATCCACAAACGCAGGTATAAAACTGAGTCTTCTGATTCGACAATTCCCACAAGAAATCTTTCTCCAAAACGGCTCCCTCCCAACGTCACTTGATCAGTAGGGTCTACGTCCGTTGTGCGAAGAGATACCAAAGCGTAAAAGAAAGGAGTCTCAGTTGCTACATATACATTCTTACATACTCTAGACCACTGAAGCTTTTTAACTATGCTATCGAAATCCCTCTCTAACTCTACTTCGGGTGGCTGTGCTGATACAAAACTCATTTTCCCAAAAAAGGCGCCTTTAAAATGTTTGGGCGGTATCGATTGATTTATAGCCTCAACTAAGATCCATAGCAATCGATAGAAAACCTGTAAAAACTCTCTTTCTTTAAATAAATCTTGCAAATATCTACGTTCACTTATTTGGTAAAAGAATGATTTCTTAGGTTGCTTGTTGCAGTTTTGGTTTCCAAGTTTCAGGAGAAACAACTATTGAGTTGCTTCACTTTTCATGTGTTTCTTGTCAACTAGTCCGGCAACCAATTTAAATTTATTAAATGAAAAGACTGCTTTCCTTTGATGCCGTTCTTTTCTAGTTTACAACACACTATCTTGAAATCCTATTCTCTGCTCAAGTAAATAATTGGGTAACCGTGCGAAACATTGATTGACTGTTCATAAAGTTGTTTACTCTTTGCTTCGATTCTCGGTCACATTTGATAAAGCCAATTAAATTGGCACCGCTTAAAATCAACGCGATGATTACAGCCACCAACCAAGTAATGTGAAACTTCAAGATACAAACGATACCCAAAATAACCCATAGCAGAGGGGATAGATACATGGACCACCAAAACACTCGTTTATCTATTTTATTCGGAGTATATGAAGGATCCTAAATAACACTAAGAACCCTTATCAGGCAGAAACCTATCAACTCTTACCTCCTTCGATTCAAAGCGCCAACGTGTTGAGCCATCCTCACCAACCTCATTCCACCAACGTAATCCAACTAGTAGTCGCCCAGTCACATTCTTTACTGTCCAAAAGTCAAAAGAAACCAAGCTGACTGTCACAATAAATTGAATAATAAAGCTACTCGTAAACAATCCCAACAACAAATAAACAAGAAGGCCAACCATTTTGAAGATGACTTGAAAAAATAGCGCAATGGGATGTGAACTTTGTGAAAATAATTTAGCCACTGCAAACCCAGACTCTGCAGTTGAGCTTGTTGGTTCCTCCACTTGAAAAGTACTAACTGGCAAAGCAGTCTCTTCCATCAATCCAAAATTTTTATCAGCAAGTGGTGAAAAGAGGGTCACACGGTGTAAGAGGGAAGAAAACTTGAAAAGTTTTTCACGAAACAGGTGTCTCACTTATATACACTTCCTTCTATAAGAAATCTAATGGTATGTTATAACTAGTTTCTTGTTGTTTCAATGTTCTAAGCTACCTTTAAAAGCCGGCAAAACTTGAAGTTTCCAAAACCTTTGAAGCTCGCTCAGAGAGAGTGAAGTGTGTTGATTTGCACCCTACTGAACCTTGGATTCTTTCTTGTTTGTATGATGGAAGTATCATCGTGTACGAATATAACTCGGGGACTATCATAAAGTCCTTCGAGACAGCCGAGCAACCTGTCCGTTGTGGAAAATTTATTGTTAGAAAGCAGTGGATTGTTGTCGGAGCGGATGATTTACAACTCAGAGTATATAACTACAACACCATGGAAAAGTTGAAAACCTTTGAAGCGCACGTGGACTATATAAGGAGCATAGCAGTGCATCCAACGCTGCCTTATGTTCTTTCTGCTTCGGATGATATGTTGATAAAACTATGGAATTGGGAGAAAGGTTGGTTAAACACAATGGTGTTTGAAGGACATTCGCATTATGTTATGCAAGTGGTATTCAATCCAAAAGACCCAAATACCTTTTGTTCAGCCTCTTTAGATCGAACCGTGAAAGTTTGGAACATCTCTTCTTCTACTCCTAACTTTACTCTAGAAGGGCATGAAAAGGGTGTGAACTGTATAGACTACTTTATTGGAGCAGATAAACCATATTTGATATCAGGAAGTGATGATAGAACAGTCAAAGTTTGGGACTATCATACAAAGACTTGTTTACACACATTAGAAGGGCATGCCTATAACGTGTCTTGTGTCGGATTCCACCCAACGATGCCTCTGATCATGAGTGGTTCTGAAGATGGAATGATTATGATGTACAACTCTTCTACGTATAAACTGGAAAGCAGTCTGAATTTTGGGTTGGAGCGAGTTTGGTCTATATCTTATGTCAAAGGATCCAACAAAGTTGCTTTTGGTTTTGACTTTGGAACCGTCTTGGTACAAGTAGGAAAAGACCATCCAGTTGCTTCTATGGACAGTTCAGGTAGAGTTGTTATTGCAAAACATAACGAAATATTTGCTGTAAACTTGAGGAGCGTGGATTCTTCGACATTGGTGGATGGAGAGAGACTATCATTGGCTGAAAAGGATATGGGCAGTTGTGAGATATTTCCTCAGACAATAGTGCATAGTGCAAATGGTCGTTTTGTTGCGGTCTGTGGTGATGGAGAATATATCATCTATACAGCTCTTGCCTGGAGAAATAAAGCTTTTGGAAGTGCAGAGTCAGTAAGTCTTTTATACTGGTTACTTGTTATTTTGTTTGCACTGACCTTTATTAAGTTTGTATGGGATAATGGTACAGGACAGTATGCAGTACTCGAAAGCAGTGGAAGAATACGCGTTTTTAATAAAATGTTTAAAGAAATGAAAGTCATGAAGCCATCGTACGCTGTAGAAGAGATATTTGGTGGTGCACTATTGGGAGTGAAAGGAAGTGACTTTGTTTGTTTCTATGATTGGAATCTTTTGCAGATTATCAGAAGAAT
Source organism: Galdieria phlegrea (assembly GCA_006232345.1). Taxonomy (NCBI): domain Eukaryota; phylum Rhodophyta; class Bangiophyceae; order Galdieriales; family Galdieriaceae; genus Galdieria; species Galdieria phlegrea. The sequence continues at coordinate 141,679 of SDGA01000101.1, forward strand.
TGATATCAACGCAAAAGGAGTGTATTGGTGTGGCTCCTCGGACTTGATGGCCATCTGTGGTCTAGAAGCCTTTTTTATTTTAAAATACTCAAGAGATGCTGTCAATGCAGCAGTTGAAGCTACTCGTGGACAAATTGGAGATGATGGCGTAGAGGATGCCTTTGAAGTACTGCAAGAATTTGCAGAACGCGTCTCTTCAGGAAAATGGATTGGAGATTGTTTTCTGTATTCGACTTTGGATGGAAAGTTAAAGTATTTGGTTGGCACAGAATTGGCAACATTAGCACATATTGATAGTCAACTGATCCTATTGGGATATTTGCCCGGAGAAAATCGCGTATATCTCATGGATAAGGAGTCAAATATCGTATCTTATCAACTACTTTTATCTGTTTTACAATATAAAATTTCTTTGCTGCGTGGTGATTTGAAGGAAGCAGAAGAATGTCTTAAAGAGGTGCCTACTTCGGAATATACTAAATTGGCACACTTTTTAGAATCACAAGGATGGCTAGAGAAGGCTTTGGAACTTGCCACTGATCCAGATTATCGTTGTGAACTAGCCATAAAGCTTCAGAATTTGCAAGTTGCAGTTGAAATTGCTAAGAAATATCCTTCCGAGTCAAAATGGCGTCAAATTACCGATCTTGCCATTTCTTTGGGAAATTTGAAGATTGCAGAAGAATGCATGAAAGAGTCTGATGATTTAAGTGGCCTTCTAACGTTATTATGTGGAAAAGGAGATGCTAAAGGCGTAAAACAAGTTGCTGAATCTGCCGCATCTTCAGGAAAATTGAACTTGGCATTTCTGTGTTATTTTTTGATTGGTCGGTTACAAAGTTGCATTGATGTTCTCCTAAGAGCCAAAAGATATCCGGAGGCTGCTCTCTTTAGCAGGACCTATGCACCTAGTCAAATGCAGAATGTTGCAGAAGAATGGCGAAAGTATTTGCGAAAACAAGGAAATATCAGACTGGCAGAAATGTTAGCAGATCCACAGTCTCATGCACAACTGTTTCCAGAATATGAAGAAACTCTTTCATTAGAGAAAGAAGCACAAAATCGTATGCAGATGCGTCTACGTATGCCTACCAATCGCCTTAAAGAATTTGAAGAAGATATATTTCATCCACTGTCTTCTCTGGTGAATCATATGGATAAAGTAAAGATAGAGGACGATGTTGCTGCGTCAACTGAAGCCTCCATTGGAGATGACTCTTTGTTGCGTACAGAAGTTGGTGACAGAGACTTTGAAGATATTATTCATAGCGCTGGTGAAACGGAAGATGATAATCATATGCAAAATGATGACAATGAAGACGACTACTAGATGGTTATGTTGCAAGAATATTTTCTGGTATGATCTGTTCTAATAAATGCGCTTTTTGGCCTGACTTGTTGGCTGGTGTCTATTAAAGAAAAACAAACATGAAAATTCCAGCAGTATTTATGAAAAGAACATTAAACTAGACTCGTTTACGCCTTCCTTGGCAAATATCTCGAAATACTGATATATAATGGTAACTGCAAGAAGAATACCGGTTCCTGAGCCAATGGCTCCTAAAAAGTCTGCCATGATGGTTAAAAGACCAATACAGAAACCTCCAAATGCTGCTGCTGTCGGAATATATCGATTCAACTCTTTTACTAGCGATGCTTCTCGATGTCCTTTCAAAGTCATTTGCTGATCTTTCAGTTGCCGTGCTACATCTCTAGCGGATGATCCTGAGACTTCAATCCAAATTTTGGAGAAAAGTGCACAGGCTGACAACATAAAGATAAGGTAGGTCAACATTCTTAAAGGATCCATTAGGGCTGCTGCTATTGAAGGAGGCCTAGAAATATAATATACGATGCCACCGACTGGAAACATTTGTGAGCCACTCACCGATGACCACTTACCGATTAAGCGGACGAACAGATTCCTTGGGTAATTACGGAACAGAAGCTGACTGATGAAATATATGTTGGAAACAAGAGCAGTCTGTAGTATGATCGGTGTGTTCGAAGTATAGAAGAGTTTGATAGGATATGAGCCTTGTTGTCCTCTGACACGGCTGCTTTTGACTGGAAGGTCTATCCGAAAGCCTTGCAAGTAAATTACAACTGCAAATACAAAGAATGTTGAGATCAAGTTTGTCAGGTTTGGAAGTTCCGGGCGCGTGAAAGCCTCCTTCAGTGCTCTAAATTTATCTTCCCGAGAAATTAACAGATGGAATAATGCAATCACAGCTCCTTCAAACTCCATTCCTCTTCCCAAGTTTATCGTAGCTGGAGAGAAGGCAGCCCATACGATAGATTCACAAATGTTTGTGGCAATGAAAAGAGATATACCACTTCCAAGACCATAGCCCTTTTGCAACAGTTCGTCTAGAAGCATGACGATGACTCCGGCTGTAAACAGTTGCAGGACAATCAGTATTGCATTGAAAATTCCCAGCGTTTTCAGGTCCCCGTACATACCAGAAGCAACATAAGCAACAGCTTCTAGCAAACCAATCACAATAGCAACCAGTTTCTGAGCTGCAGAGAACAATACTCTATCTTCCTTTACACCCTGATCGACTTGTATCAATTTGGCGCCAGCTAAAAGTTGCATAATCATGCTAGATGTGACTATGGGTCCAGTACCAAGTTCCATCAGAGTTCCTCGGTTTGAAGCTGCCAGAACAATTCTCATCCAGTAGAAAGGGTCAGAGGACTTGGTATTTTTGAACCCATATACGGGTATCTGACTGCACACCAAGTAGACGAGGAGAGTGAAACAAGTCCAAAGCATCCTCTCTCGGAAAGGGACTCGTTTGGGAGGCTGTTCTATTTCTGGGAGTATGGGTAGAAAGGGGCGTACTAGATGAAGAACTCGAAACCCCATTAAGAAATGTAAAAACTTGTGCACAACTTTCTAAAAGAAAAGTTTAAAGCCCTCGAGAATTGACTACACAGTCCAAGTAGTCGTTTTTCGAAGAATGACAAGCAACCCAAATAAGGAAAAAATGCTATGATTGAAGAGGCAATTTCCCCATTTGTGTTGCGATCGCATGAGCTGTCATTGCTTTTAAACTTTGTCGTTTTTGAATATTCTCAATGTGTTTCATTCACATCGTACTGTACAATGTAACACTTGTAGATCATTTTCTGCACTGATTTTAGTTTAGTTCTCAACATGTTAACAGGGAGAATAATGATAAATTCTCTATCAACAGAGGTATTGAAAGGTTCTTGCTTTCTGGTAGCTAATCTGGTTCAAACTGTCATTTTACAAGTTGGTTCTTTTCTGGTATTTAAGTTGGAAACACCAACGGAGACTGTCACTCTACTTTTAGAAATAAAAAGCGAGTTTAATTTTAGAGAAGCAAACTGAATATTTTCGTCAAGTGTTGGCCTAGTTGATGTCATGAGGCGATGGGAACCAAGGGCATCCCACCAATTCCTTCTGGATAAGAGTGCTGTCAATTTCACATGTAACTACACCCTAAGCAACGAGCAGTCTATTGGGAATGGAAACTGCTTCAGGGTTGTCTTGGAAGCAGCGGTTCCTGGAAGATTGTGAGACCGTGGTTGCAAACTTCAACTCAGTGTACAATGTGAAGCAGCAGAACCAGCGTGAAGCTTTTACAGTGCTTGTTCGCACGCTTGTTGCGTCCTTGAAACAACTACGCATCTTGTTGGATGAACTAGACAGTTTAATCTCTTCTTTCGAAGAGGAGAGTAAGAGCGATGTTTCACGACAGAGAGAGGTCAGTGTTGATTCTAGCAATAGTGTATTATTTCGACTGAAATCCTTATGCAAGTTGGAGAAAAGTCTGGTAGAAGGGAAGCTACTTCTGGCTGATGCACTTAGTAAACGAGAAGAAGTCCTATCAAAAATTTCAAGTATGAAGAGAAAGGTAGGAGAAATGAAAAGTCCACTTTATAAAAGACGTAATATGCTGTTACTTTTACGTAGAGCAAGGACAGTGGTGACGGGAAAATAACGTTTGGTTCTTATAAAGGCAGCAGCTTTGAGTCGCAGCTGACGGATGATAGTGTTCGACGACTGGTAAGTTTTCAAATTATTGCGTTATTGATTTCAGTGACAATGGTTAGAAATCTTTGCAAGATCGAGCTTTGGCTTCCGAAGAGACAGTACGCCGTGCGAGAGGTAAGGAGGTCGCTTTGGGAGGGATACTTTTTAATTTTCATATTTTACAGCGCATTTAGCAGAATTACAAGCGTTACTGGTTAAGGAACAGGAAAAAACAAACGAAATCCTTCAGCGCTTGGAAGAACTAGAAGCAAGCTGGTAAAAAAGTTTCTGTTAGTGCCCGAAGCTTTCAAAGTCACATGTTTTGTACAAGAACTGCGCGTGTAGACAGAAAATATTATTGTGCGAGTACTCTTGTGTTTCTGGAATGTACCATAATGCTGGGATCGAATCTTCCGTCTGTCTGCGGGACAGAAATTTTGCCACGGCGACGAGAATAAATTATTTCCATTTTTAGAAGATTTTTGTTGGCCTTGCCTCAGAAAAATGCTAGAAGACTGGAAAAGGAAAACCGATTAAGAGCTTATGAAAGTCTTTCATGGGTAATGAATTATTACTTATCGCAACAAGACGGTTGATTCTTGCATAAGAAACAAAACAGAATGGATGTTGAGTTTTTAGTAAAGGAGAACAGGATAGAAGAAAATCGTTTACAAATCCTGTATATTAACTACAGATCAATCAGCTTCCATATATATAGGAGCAACTCGAATTTCGGATAATTAAGAAAATTCTACATATAAATATTGATTAAGAACTAAAACTCTTATTTGAATACTCTATACTGTACTTGAAAAATGCCATATCTCAAGAGAAACTAACCGGAAGACTATATGTTTCATAGAGGCCATGTCTTGTACCCATCTTTTATCTCAACGGCATAGGTAAAAGTAGATGCAAGGCGTATAACTTACCTTGTGTAACTTTCAGCTGATTCTTACATAGTGAGAGAGAGTATTGATTGAATTTTTGATGTGAATCAAACTTATCGCCCGGGGACAGTCATGAAGGTCCCCACCGTATTTGCTGGCTTTTCTTCATTGTTTGCCACACTAAATTTGTCCTTCCAGCGTACTGGTTGACTTGCAACACCCCATACTTTTGTGACTTGAATAGACTTTTCAAGACTTAGATAGCTTTCTCAAACTCAGCTTTGGTTTCAGCAAATTTTAATATGCTGGAATTTATTTGTCTCGGAACACTATACTAGGAGAATCTTTTTGCGGGTTTACAAAGTGACTAACTGCCCAGAAAATGGACGAAGGAGCCGCGAATGCCAGTCATCCTGCGGAAACAGAATATATTGTTGAAAGTGACCCTACTGGTCGCTATGTACGGGTAAGTCAAACAAGTTAAGAAAGGGGCTATCTTAGTTATTGTTTCATAGTCCAACGTCGAGTTGGGGCGGGGTGCTTACAAAACAGTTTATAAAGCGTTTGACAAGGTTGAAGCTTTGGAAGTTGCCTGGAACAAACTCCATACTGAGCGTTTTGCAAAAAGCGACATTTGCAAAGTTTTGAATGAAGTGGAGTTACTGCGCAAATTGAAACACAAAAATATTCTTGAGTTCCATGCAGCGTGGCAACGAGAGGATGTGAACGGAAGGACAACTTGTGACTTTATTACAGAGCTTATGACTTCAGGAACGCTAAAAGAGTACATCAAAAGAGCCCAAACCATAAAGGTGAAGGTTATCCGCCGCTGGGGGGAAAACATCCTGGAGGCAATAGAATACTTACACACTCAAAATCCACCTATTATGCATAGAGACCTTAAATGTGATAACATTTTTATCAACGGTAATTCCGGAACTTTAAAAGTTGGCGACTTGGGTCTTTCAGCTGTGAGGGACAAACCGGTTGCGTTATCAGTATTGGGAACCCCAGAGTTTATGGCACCAGAACTGTATGAAGAAAAGTACAGCGAAAAGGTAGACATTTATGCATTCGGAATGTGTCTGTTGGAGATGGTTACTATGGAATATCCTTATAGTGAATGTAAGAATGCAGCGCAAATCTTCCGGAAGGTAATGAGTGGAGAGAAACCTGTGGCATTCCATCGGCTTAAAGAATCTGAAATGAAGCGAGTGATAGCGCAATGCCTACTTCCTGAGAAGCATCGACCAAGTGCATCAGACCTTCTTCATTTAGACCTCTTTGCGAAATGGGAAGGAGATGATGGCAGTTTAGACAACCGTGCACTTGTTTATACTCCAGAAGAATACAAAAATCTTTTTTCGATTGCTTCCGAACCAGCTTCTCAATCAATTGTACAAGCGTATTCTGAAGCAAGAGGAGGTAGGTCTTTAAATGAAGTCGTTTCGACCGGAACAGCAGATGAAGCTGCCACAAAGGATATACCAGCCGAACAAAGGAAAAACGAAAATGTGGATCTAGCACACAATATGAATCGGAATGTTATATTTCATGGAGACGCCCAGTTTCTGAGACCAATTGGAGATCCGGCTGTTGAACTTCTCTATCCCGCCACCTCAACAAATGGATCTTTTCGTCTTTGCTTGCAGATTCCTGTTGAAGGTTCATTTAAGAAGATTGAGTTTGACTATGATCCAGAGAACGACTCCCCGGAGTCTCTTGCCGAGGAAATGGTGGTTGAACTGAACTTGAAATCCTCCCAACTGGAATCCATAAAGGAAGAAATCGAGAAGCAGATGGTTCGTGTTCTTCATAGCATTCCTTCTACTCGACAGGAATCATCTGTAAGCTCAGAAGAGCCTCAGAGAATGCTACAAAACTATAAGGCCGAGGCCGACAGAAGCGGATTTGTGGCAACAGCTCATGAAACGATAAACGAGAGTGTGAATGATAATGAACATGATGAGAGTGAAGTGGTTCCGATCGTCATTGTTGGCTCAGTTTCGCGAGAATCGTATGAAGGGAGTGATTCTGAACAATCTACTATTCGTCCAATACCTGAAGACACTGTTATTGTGCCAAAACAGCATAATAGTTCCCCTCAACTGCTGGTAGATTCTCGCCGTAAAGCAATGAGTGATGGCGATAATGGTTCAATTCAATCCTCTTCGCACAATGGTAATCGGGATCCATATGCGTTCTTTATAGAAGACTCAGATATAGAAGATGTGGGTTTGGGGTTCTCTTTGATGGAAGCAGTGGCAAGGGGCGACACTATGCAAGCTCAAAAGTTACTGGAGAAAGGCGCACCAATTACGTATTTTGATTATGACCGGCGCACACCTTTACATGTTGCAGCCTCAGAAGGCAACGTTGAAGTTGCTAAATTGCTAGTTGAACGCGGGGCTTCTACGGAGGCAAGAGATAGATGGGGTTCCACTCCTGTTCTCGAAGCACTTGTGGCTGGTCATAAAAACTTGGCCAAAATGTTAAGAAATGCTTCCAGAACCCGTAGTTGGATGACTTTGAGCAATCCCTCGTCAGCTCGTTCCCAAGGGAGTTTAAGTCCAAATTATTGGACTCCTCGCAATTCTAGAACTCCACGGGTAGGTAGCTTGACTTCGCAACAAGCTATGAGTGCAGAGGATCTGGTTGGTGCCATGTATGGTTATGACACATTCCAGAATGATGATGAAATTGAGAATTCTTCAATTCGGGAGGGATGGAGTAGCCGTGCTTCAGAAGCTGTTTCTCCGAATAGCTCATATTCTCCTCCTCTTCTAAAAACTGTCGGAAAAGCTAAAGTAAATGGACAGACTGCATTGACGAAGAAATTAGATGCACTCAACGTAGATGTGGAATCAAATCCGCTTGCGTACGAAAGAGAACAATATACAGATTCAGACGAAGAAGAAGAATTGAGGCGACTAGAAGAAGCATTTTTGAAAGAATTGTTGGATTTGGAAAGAAAAAGACAGCAAGCTATTCTCGAATTGAGGCAACGTTTGTCAGAAAAACGAAAAAGTAGTTCCGCGTCATTGAAAGACGTAAATATCTCTAGCTCTTCTTGCAACTTAGAACCCGAATAGTATTTTGTAGTGTTAATTTTTTTTGCCGCATCAAATGTCTCTTAAAACGAAACTGTTTACTATTACTGTAAATCCATATTTGTATCTCAACAATTTCTTATAGCATCCCAAAAATTTAGTACATGCAGCACTCCTTAAAAAGAATTGCTTGAATTTATACTATAAGACCATGTTGAGAACTCACGTCCTTCTTAATAACCACGTATTTACAGTTATTCTCATATAGTTCGTTATCCGCATTCTCTTGAACATCTTATAGCCTTCCTACTGAGATTGATAAGCATAGATGAATGCTTTTAAAATAATCCTGTCCATTGCATCATTCCGTGTCCTATTTTTGCAAGTAACATTGGAGAACATTGCTTCGAGAAAACAAGTTGACCAATAGATGAATAAACCAACATCAGATTGATTGTCCTCCTAATACCAATATCCACAAAGAACCGTTAAGATAGAAACTTCCCAAAATTAACCTTTCTTCCAATAGCGCTCGGATTCTACCAATTCTGTATATTCAAAATATCAAATTTTCCGTGCATGTCACCTGACATCATATCCAAAACAAACAGACGAGGTGCTAAAGATATCAAACGAAACCTTCTCACATGTGCGAACTTTTCTACTCATTGAAGGAAATCTTATAATCATAAGAGTAAAAAGAGATATGAGGGTTGGGAGAAACTGTCAGTTGTAAACTTTTAAATGGTTTATGTGAACAGAATTCTATAAACACCACTCGTACCTCATCTACATTGAAAACTCAATTGTGGTCTCTAAACAAGAACTCGATGGGACAAGCTACAGTTTTTCCTGAAGTTGACTTGTCTCAGAAACTTGTAACACAACATTGTGCATGCTTCTCAGTTATATGTTCTCACATGAAACATAAGCAATAGTGCATGCTGAAGCGTATAACATCTTATCGATAGGAGTCGACGAGGAAAATTGAATACGTTGTAACATGCTACAATCTATTCAAGTATATTGTAGTTAAGAATCTGTTCTCGATTGAGATAAACCTTAGCTCTATGAGATAGCAATCTGTTTCTTTATCATCTGCCCAAAATTTCTTGCATATCAACTTATGTTATGTAACTGCATTTTCTGCAAGATGACCCCAGAGTAAGGAAGTTAACAGGCATCTTATTTTATGTCGGCTACCAAGGCAATCTTAAATGCAGTGAACATGTGCATAATTAGAATATCCTGCAAAGTTCTGAGTGAATAAAATAATTTTATTCAAAACTTGAACGATTTAAATAAAACCCATAAATTTCAGTGCTGTTAAACAGTATTTGCAGATTAATATTGACAATCTACGCTAATTTAATTTTCAAACAGAACCTGTTTTGTTCAAGTGACGGATGCCATCAATCGTATTAAAAAAATTATTTTGGAAACTGACAATAATTGAATTTTTTGTTGCAACACAACTTGTAACTCTAAACAAATTGACTAAAATGCACGAAAATTAAAATAGCAACAAACAAACAATCAGTGCCACTTTTTAATGCACCTTTTATTTATGCTTTCACAAAATATTATAACCTGAACGACTTTATTTCTTCTCAACTATTACGCGTGTGTCATATCAATTCGTATAGTTACTAAACAGATACAGAAGATGTGCCCAAATTTTACTCAGTGATTTTCATGAAAGACTTTTCATTAACATAGAACTGGACGTTAAAATCTTCCCCAGTATGAACTGCTGCTTTTCTGTTTTCTAAAACATTGATATTCGTTATCGGTTTTTTAATAATTCAGAATGGTAAATATTATGACATCTTTTAAGGGTTCGGGGAAAATTAATTTTTTTATTGCGATTACTAGTGTGTTCGCCGAATTAAAGGAACTTAATCTTCCAACTCTTTTTGACAATGCGCTGAAAACAAATTATTTAAGGCATGCTAGGAATTTGTTTTTTGTCTGCTGACGTCGGTGAGTTTTTGTTCCGCACGCTTTACAGAGATAGAAAATCAATTTATTTTTCTTTATTTCTTGAAAATATCTATCCTCTACAGATTTTAAATCTGTTGAAATAAATTTTAAAATCTTTGCTAGCAAACCGTTTTTGTGAATGTCGCGTGGTTTATAATTGTAAGCACTTTGTGTTTGTGGCTGAACAAATTTGTTCTTTTGACTTAAATGATCTGTGATACAAGGTATTGACAAATTACTGAGGTTGTAAGTTTTCATGTCATCCTTGTAGTTAGCGGTGGTTTCTATCTTTTGGTACAGCCGGTACATCTTGCGGGAATTCATTGGACTAGGCACGGTTTCTGTTGACAGTAATAATAAAGCTCAGCTCTTGTAAATCCTTAAGGATATTCAAAATATCCACTGGTGTTTATATACTGTTATGTTAGAGGGAAAAAAACTGGAGACTTCTCTGTCCTCAGTTTTCTAAAAGGTTGGAAACTACAGTTTCGACTTTCCTATCAAGATTCTCTTTCGTCACCCAAGTCGCTGATTGTTGGGCCAGTTTTTCAGCAATCTCTTTCCTCTTCTTTTCTCTCTTCAGATTATGATCGTTGTAATGAAGACCACGCTCGCGTTCGAAGTGTGACTTGTCTAACAATGAATAGTCTGGATAAAACGGTTTTGCCAGGAACAGTTTTTTGGTGACCGGTGCCCTGAAAAATATTAGTGGTTTTCTGGTGAATGAAATCTTCTTACCATCGGTAGTAGAGATCTACTTGGGTCACCTTCTTTTCCGGTTTAGCTTTTACACCGTCAAATCGCTTACCAATGTAAGATTTGGCAAGTTCCCTCCTCACTTCTCTAAGTCGCTGGCGAAAGAGCACTTTGTCTGTTTCTGTGGGTGCACAAGCTTCCAGAGACACTGTTCTCTTAAATATCTTTCCCATGTCCAGTGTTTGCAACTTTGTTCTCCAATGTGTAGACCACATGTCGCAAAACAAAAATGGCTAATGTTCTTTTGAGTGGGACGGGCATTGAATGATCCTCATGTTATCCCGATTCTTATGTGCCATTTGAACTATAAACTTGAAACAGCAAAAGAAAATAGTGTGATTAATAAATCTTTTTACAAGATACAGCTGGTTATCTTGACGAAAGGATTTTGAAACTACATTTAGTCTCCAGTTTACAGGTAATTTTATGATTGAATTTTCAGTATTGACAACCTTTAGAAACATGATGTTTGCGTACTTGATACTATAATGTTGTAACAGCGATTGTTTCTTGTTGAATCATGAAGAGTTTTGGAAGCTATCAAAGTTGAAAATTTAAAATTGGTCCACATGCATCATGTTTAGAGAGTCCGTTCGAGGCAACTTGTCGACACCGCGTCTGTGGGAAAATCCCGAGTCAAAGTGGAAGACACTCGAGTTTCGAAAAACAAAGAAAAAACAGCAACGTGCGAATAAGTGTTTTTTCTATTTATTCTGCCTTTTTACTTTGCTTTGTATCCGGTTCTTCACTGAATCAAACTCATTTTTGAACGCTTGTATATTTAGTGTGTTCTTGGCATTGCTTTTTCAGTCACTATCTTTTGCTATTCCTGAGAATTCAAACTCCGTTTCTCATTGTTCGTGGAACCCTAAAGTTGAGCCAAAGTCATCATCCCATGTGTCTCCTTTGCAGTACAGTCCGAAACTATTCCCCCCAAGTTCCTCAGAAAACCCAAGTCCGCTGTCTTTTTCATCAGAGAAAAGTGGCCAGCAGTTGACGCCCTTCCAAAGAGAAAGAAAAGCATCTTACTCGACATATCATTGCAGTCAGTCACCAATGAGTTCGCCCATGACACAGTATAGGACAACGGTTTCTCCTCATTTGGCAAGTCCAACTTCACTACAGTCTACATACTGTGTGTCTTCTAGTTTGCCTATAACCAATGAGAACATTGAAAAATGTAGAAGATGGATAGTACACAAGGCACTGAGACCCTTTGTTTTTCGAAGTTTCAAGTTCTTTGATTGGCATTTCTCATCATTTATTTCTCCAACAGAAAGAAATGCACTTTTGGAATCATTTCAAAGTACAATGCAGACATTTCCTACTTTAAGAGATCCAAAAGAAGAACGTGCCTTCTTAGAAAGATATCTTACGATGGACATGTACTTGAATGCCCGAGAATATATTTTTCGCCGAGTTATTGATCTGTCTAAAGATAGTTATTTATCTGAATACTCTTATTCTGATTGGAATCGAGTGAAAACTTCACCAAGTGGTTCTTTGTCCACCAGTATACCTAGTGATGCTGAAATAATTGTTCATATGATGGCATGTTTTGTTGATGAAATACTTGAACGGACAATGAACACACTTCCTATTAGTGGATCCTTTTCTAAGAGACACATTGAATGGAGTTTTCCTCATTCATCAACACAGACAAGAGAGTATAATCGTTTTCTGATGAGTAGTCATTGGAAATATCGTTCCGGTGCTGTGCTGTGTCTTGTTCAAAGAACACCGCCTCATTTCGTAGTGATTGGAGAAGGAGGAGAAGTGTTATCATTACCTGCTGTAAGGATGAATACTTGCTTCAAATTTGAAAGTATATTGATTGAGTTTAGGGACGACCGAATGTGTTTTATGCTATCGTTAGTTTATTCAAGCTTATTAACGAATACTTTAATGGAGAGGTTTTCCAGATGTCGTTAGATAATCCTTATTTAGGAATTGTAGAGTTTTTATGACTCCTTTTGTCGATGACTGATGGTATCTTTGAACGTTTATCCATGGATTATATCACCAATAAAAAGGTGGGTTGAAATGCGTTTGGACATCATGGTGTTTTTATGTCCTTGTGACAACCTTGCAAACTTGTGGAAAACAAATATTTGGAAAACTCCTTCCACTAGTCCACGTCGTTGGGTGATGCGTTGTCCGAAAAGAGTAACTTGTCGTTTAGGTATCCCTGATGAACAAGATTATGAAGAGTTTTCCGACATGTTGAAACAAGGCGTTTTTCCTTGGGAAGAAGAAGAAAGAATGACCGTTCAAGGGGATCCATCCTGTGTATTGTGTAAAGGGGAATATTATATGGTTTGTGACAATTGTGAGGGTGTTGGTTTCTTATTTCTGGAAGAAGAACAAATTTGGAGAACTTGTGAAGAATGTATTGGTCAAGGTCAAAAGATATGTCCCAGTTGTAGTCGTCTTCAACCCGATGAAGATTAGAGAGGATATGCTTTATTGATATTCCCATGATTGTTCTACTTGTAGAATAGCTCTGGAATAGGGTGGCATATCTAATAAATGAACATTTTCTTGTTTAATCAAAATAACAGCGACGCCAGTTAAGATATCAATGGTTGATATATTCATGATATCAGTTACCTAGACGAATTATTCATTACATTATTCAAAAGTGATAAACTTACTTTAAGGTATTCTTTCAGTTGCCAACTAGGGATAGTTAGACACATCTTATTACTTGAGAGATTGGCCACACAAAGCAAAGGAACATCTCCTATTCCTTGTCGTACCATACTCAACAAGGAAACATGTCCAGAGTCAACAGGATAAATCTATAAAATAATTGAGGACTTTCATAGGATATCTAATGTAAGATATTTTCTTACCTCACTATTTGAAGCTAAACTCCTTCTTTGTTTTCTTAATTGATTGAGTTTCTGTACTATCACCACGGTTGGTAACTGTTGTTTCCATGCCATTTCAAACTTGGACTTGGGAATGGGTCCTCTTTGTAGCTCTCTTGGATCATAACACTTTTCCTCAGAAATGTCAAGTTCAAACTTTTGAAATGTTTGTTTTTGCCATTTTTGTGAGTATTCTGCATGTTTGTTATTATTTTGCCATCCAATTTCCAAGCCATAATAAATCAATGGTGTTCCTGGGGTCATATATAAAGTAAAGATGGCCGTTGCTACTCTTTCCAAGTCATTCTCCAAACAGTTGGCATATCGACATCCTGCACTCATATGATTTTTATAAACTACTCCACCATGTTCTTCAATATAAGAAGATAATATATGTCGGGTCTATCAAGTGATCACCAACGGTCCATTCTCATCAACAGCGCTTCTACTTACCTCCACAGAAAAGAAACCCATATATGTTTCATCATGATGCTCCAACAAGTTTAACCAATCCACATGACAAGGTAAACGAGGAAGTGCAAATATTTGTTGCCAAAAAGGTGCCACTGTTTGAAGATAATTCATTTCTCTTAATCTCGCCTAAATATATTTGAAATTCGTTATACTTTCCATATCATCTATCAACTTACTTGCATCTCAAATGCCATCAGTAAATCTCCTTCTGAAGAACAACGTTGTCCAATCAGTTCTATTTCTTCTCCTGCAAACGCTGCAATTTTGGAAGAATTTCTCACCACTTCAGGAATCACAATACTTTGTGGTGAGACATGTTTCAAATAGCTTTTCAACAAGGCATGCAAAACATGAGTTTCTTTTAAAGAATCAGATAATGTTCCGGGTTTCTTTATCCAATGTGCAATGGCATCCATTCTCTTCCCAAGAATACCTTCATTCATTTCGTTTCCCAATATATGAAATATTTCTTCCAACACAGCTACATTCCTCAAATCCAAGTCCACTTGAAAAGGATAAAAACTTCTATAAAATTGAATTGTTTGGTCTTTTGTAGTTACTAACAGTCCATGTGTGCGGTCAACATCCGGAAAAATACATATTCTTTCACTGATGGTTTGATCGGGATCTTGATACTGACAAATGATATCACCATCTCTTTCATATTCTCCAATTTTCTTTCTACCATTTCTTTTCAAATAATATTCAATGTACTTTTTCTTATTTTGTCTTGCTTTTCGAAACCAACTGTGTTCAGTTGACGTGTGGTTAAATATAGCGTCTGTTGCTACACGAAAACCTTTGGCAAGTGCAGCTTTCATGAAACGAAGATATGCTTCATGACCACCAAGATTCTGTCTAGCTCGATAAGCACTGTAAATAAATAACAAGTCAATTCTTAAATATGAAGGAAGAACTAGAACATATTACCTTACATCATAACCTCCATCAGCCAGTGGAGATTCATAATGTGGTAACAAGTAAAGGTTACGAAATCCTAAATATTCCAAATAAGGCAACATTTCAATGAGGTCATCAAATGTTGCTCTACTAGACATATCTTTAGTCCCAAAATATTGAACATAAGTATAATACCACGCATCCTTATACCATTCACGTTCCAAAGCACTATCTCTTTCTACCATATCACCAGGCTTATGGTCACGATAATAGATAACAGCTCGATAGAAGCAAGAATAAAGTTCTTCCCAAGAACCTTGATTAAGTTGAAGACACAATTCTTTAATGAATTGAGCATCCTTTAAAGTAGAATATCCTTTTAAAACTGCTTCAAAAGCAACAGCACTTCCTGAACTTAAAGTGGGTGCAACGGTGGCCAACAACCTTATGCGCTGTAACTCTGCAGTGATAATATTGTCGACCTTATCCACCGACTGAGGCACATTGTCTGACTGGTTGATCAACCTTTCAATTTCCTGACGCAGTTTAAAAAGTTCTCCTTCAAATACGTGAATGCCAATTTTGTTTAACCTCTCTTCCCATAAAGCTGGAAGCTTCAAGTCTTGCTGACCAGGACTCCTTCGTTTCCAATCAGCGTTACGTGCTCTTAATTGTTTCAGACTGAAAGTTTGGCTCGTGTCACCTGTTACTAATAGGTACAATTCGCTTTCAAGTGTTTGGATACGTTCTTGATAGGTTTGACATAAATTTTCCAACTTGTGTATATCATCTTGTAGTAGTACATTTTCAGTCTGAACATCTTGTTCACTAGAAGTCCTTGAAAGGTTTCCCAAAGAACCACTGGATACTTCTGAATATTTTAAGACAGGCATGTCTGCAGTGTGTTGGTTTGGATCCATTGGGCCAAGAAATGTCACCGATCTGATCGATTTGTTATGATTGGTTGGTGTCTTCCTTGAGAATGCATTGCTTCACATAAAACAGAAACGACAATTCCTTGTTTCCACTGTCAGATGTTTATTCCGTTGTATATATCTGTATTTTCAGTAAACATCCAACCCATTGGAAAGGCTTACAGTATCGAGAACAAATCATTATTAGACTATGTCATTGTTGCTTACGTTGCATACAAGACATCGTCTGCAGGGTGTCGATACAAAGGCTGTTTCATTCTCTTTTGGTCCAGAGCATGACCAATCAAACCAATGGAACGACTTAGAACAAATAGTCCATTAAGTGCTCCTAAATCCAAAATTTCTTTCACTTCATGGTCAGTAAAACAGTGACACGAAGAAAGAAGATCCACCAAAAGAGAGCCAATGCAGCCATCTATATTTAAAACAAGATTATTGGCTTTCTGTAAAGTGTATGCCTCCACAGAACGCGCATATTCAAAATATTTGATGCTCGGAAAATGTTGCCTGGCATAATTACTTAATAGTTCCACTCGCTTATCTTGATTCTCTGCTGTTTTAATACGATGACCAATTCCCTCTACTCGTCGGCCCTGACGCTTGAGATCCTCAACAAAGACATCGGGTGAAATGCCTCGATCTAAAGCATTCTTAAAATTGATTGCAGCATCATCAATAGCACCACCAAAACGTGGTCCGATCGTTAGCAATCCTGAGCATAAACATGACACCAAATCCTGGTCTTATAAGTCATTAGCCCTATACTATTCTATAACTTACCTTTCCTGCACGTGCGGTAACAATTGTATTATGAGCACCAGAGACACAAGGGCCATGGTCTGCAGCGACAATCAAACACATTTCAATGAATTTAGAAGCCCAAGAAGGAAGTTTCTTCTTAAACCAAAGCAAACAGATAACATCGCCAATACCAAACTGCTTTTCAATAATGTCAGATATGGGAAATCCCCAGTAGAGAGGTTCATCTCCACGATCATCACTGATGGTACTGACAATATGAGTGCCCTTCCGCACATGTCCCTCCTTCAGTGCAGCATGTAAGTCTTTCGGTAATATCTCTGGTTGTACATCGGCAGCAGGTATAATTGTTCCTTCTTTAACTAGTCCTTCATATACTTGACGAATCAACTCCGAAAAACCTTCAAATGAGTTGGGAACATGTGCACCCGCAAGTCTCAAAACAGAATTCTTTGCTTCCGCAGAAACATCATTTCCTCCCGACTTGGCACCTGCATGTCCAAACTGTACCTCAGAACTATGAAAACAAGTTGCGCAAGTTCCTGAAACCCAAGCAATCACTGGTTTCTTTACCAGCCCTTTCTTCAACAGCTGAGCAACATGATATTCATCATTTCCTCCAAGTTCTCCCAATAAAACTATCATCTTTACTGAAGTTATATGTTCAAACCTCAATACATGATCTGCCAATGTAGATCCCGGATATGTGTCTCCACCAATAGCTATTCCCTCGAAGATACCATCCGTGGTCCTCGCCAAGACATTATACATCTCATTGGATAAACCACCGGATTTGGAGACAAAGCCAACAGAACCAGGTCGATATAATTTGCACCGATAAATATTTTCTATCGTACCTGCTGTGTCTCCAATCTTGAACGACCCTGCTTGGATACCACCAACAGTTGCAGGTCCTATTATTATTTTCTCTAAGGATTTCGCTCGAGCTATCAAGGCTTTCGTATCTTTTTCTGGTACACCTTCGGCAATAATAATAACAGTGCGAATGGTAGGTTGCTCTAGTGCTATCATACTAGACTCGAAGGCAGAACGAAAAGAGGCATAATTGATAAAAACATCCGCCTGTGGGTTATTTTTTGACGCTTCTTCAATAGTACCATAGATAGGTATGGCAATTTCAACTTTACCGAAAAAAGTCTTTTGAAAGCCACCAGATTTACTTTGAGGATTGACAATAGCTGCAACTGAAGGCTTGGAACGCTTACAAACATAATCAAAATCCAACATACGTTGTACCGGTTGTGGCTTATAGTTGAAGAAAATTGATTGCGTATCCTTCGAAAACAGTTGACTAAACTCGTCCAGTTTATTCGTCATGTTTGTGTTCCAGTGAGCAGGCAACGTGAGCAATCAATTACGTTTTGATGACAAAAAAATGAAACATAAAATGGCGCCACTTCGAATTTCGGCCATGCTGGCTAAATCCTATTGAGATCGTTCCTTGGGAACTCCTCTGTTTGTTATGGATGGAGATGTTTTGTCTTTGAAAATAGATGCAATTAATATTATAATATATGGGATACAAGAAATAAGTAAACCAGTGAATAGGAACTCTAGTGGTCAATAAATACATGTCTTTAATTTGATCCGTTGACCTTTAACTGTCCATTCAGAAACCTAATTTGAAATTCACAGCTCCTCGAAGTTGATGGCTCGAAAGAAGATACGAGAGTACGATGCCAAGCGATTGCTTTTTTGGCACTTGAAAAGACTAAAAGGCATAAATATTCCTATTCAGGTTGCTCAAGTGAGGTATGGCGGCCCTTCACTGATAGCACAGGCACAGTCTACGCAGTCTTCTGGTGACGATGAAACGAACCTAGCAAACGGTGTTGACAAGCAACAGAATGGTTTTAGTGAAATACTGGACGTGTTCGACACTGACACTAGTTGGTTAAATTCCAAAAGGCTTGTAGTTAAACCTGATATGCTGTTTGGAAAACGAGGAAAGAGTAATCTTGTGAAACTTGATCTCAGTCTTACTGAGGCTTCAAGTTTTATAGAAAGCCATCTTGGTACCGAACTAGAGGTAATGGATGCTAGTAAAATTCCTTTTGGTTGCTTAGTGTGCTCTTTTACTTGACAGATTGAAGGAGTCAAAGGACGTTTAAATTGCTTTATAGTAGAACCATATGTAGAACATAACTTGGAATTTTATTTTTGCATTCAGTCTTGTCGAGAAGGCAACACGGTATCGTTTGGTAACTGTGGAGGTATCAATATTGAAGAAAATTGGAACAAGGTGAAACAGGTATGGCAAAATTTTTCGGACAGACTGATATGGCCGGTTATTAATGCATTTTATAGATCTTTGTTCCTGCCGGAGAAACACCAAAAAACTTTGAAGCTTTGTTAGCAGACATTAATATCGCAGTTGACATGCAAACGAAGCTTGATGAGTTTGTGAAGGGTTGCTTTGCTGTCTTTGAAGATATAGATATGACGCTTTTGGAAATGAATCCTTTAACGATAATTAATGGAGATCTAGTGGTTCCTTTAGATATGCGCTGCGAACTGGATACCTATGCGCTTTTCAAGAACCAGAAAAAGTGGCATTATATTGAATTTCCGGAAGTAAGAAATTAAAACTAATATTCTCTTCGATGTGGCTGAAAGCCTGAATAGCCCTGGGGAGCAGAATTCACAGAAGAAGAAAATTTCATCCGTAGTTTGGATGAGAAATCCGGTGCATCTCTTAAGCTGTCAATTATCAATCCAAAAGGACATATATGGACCATGGTGGCTGGTGGTGGTGCCAGTGTCATTTATGCAGACACGGTTGTTGATCTAGGCATGGGTGCTGAACTTGCAAACTATGCAGAATATAGTGGAAACCCTAAAGAAGAAGAGGTAAGTACACTATTGATATAATGTTGTGCTTACAACTTGTATTAGACGTATCTGTTTGCCCGTACTATTCTTGATCTAGCGACTAGATATCCTGACCAGCAACGACGTTCCTTACTTATAGGAGGCGGCGTTGCCAACTTTACGGATATAGCTGCCACCTTTGGAGGTATTATTCAAGCATTGAAAGATTTCCATGGAAAGCTACAGTTGGCTAAAGTAAAAGTTTTTGTTCGACGAGGAGGCCCCAACTATGAAACGGGTCTTAGGTTGATGGAGGAACTTGGAGAAGAACTCGATATACCTATTCAAGTGTATGGACCAGATACAAATATGACAGGCATTGTTCAAGAAGCTATTGAATGGATACAAAGCTAATGATTTTTGTTGAAATTAACATAAATTCCTCTATTTTTCGTTACGGTCCCATGGTGTAATGGTTAGTGATTAATGTCAACCCACACGACAGACTTTGAATCTGTAGATCCGAGTTCAATTCTCGGTGGGACCTTGTTTTTTTCTTCTCTTGAACCAAACTCTCTGTCACTAGTGGTATCATTGAACAGCACTTGAAAAAGAGCCCCAAATAAGTTTCCATCATACAAAACACTTTATTCACCAATCCACTAAGTTTCTTCTTGTAATGCTGCAGATATTTTGGAGACATATCGATAAACAATGAACTTGCCTTCCTTGATCAAGTTATACGAGTTTTGAGGTAAATCCAGTACACTGAGATGTGCTGGAAATTCCTGATAGATTTCTACTCCTTCTGTATCACTAAAATGAACGGTTGCTGAAGCACCTATGAAAATTGGTTCATTACTTTGCATTTCCAATTCTCCTAAAAAGGCAAATAATTGCTCCTGTGTAATATTTTCACCTAAATTGTAGATACGGAATCGTTCAGTATGATCTCCCAACAAACTTGGTGGTGGTCGAAATGTTCGATAGAAAATAAGATTGGAAGTTACTGAAGGGGATGCACAGCTTTCATGAAGTAACCATTGTACAACACCACTTTGATGAAAGATACCAAATACCAACACTCCCGTGATACAGTAAGCAGTATATAATCGCTGTATGAGTTTCTTTCTTTTGGAACCAAACAAGTCTTCACAAAAGATCACTGATAAACAAGTCATTATGGGAGCAATGTGTGACACTTCTTGGAGACGAGAAAACGACAATCCAAAGATTGCCACATCACTGCCAATTCAATGGGTTCATAAAAAGCTTCTTCTTCTTCTTGTTTGTGCTTGGATGATTTTCCACTGCGATGTTTCTTTTTCTTCTTTTTCCTCTTTTCGTCGGAACCGGTCATATCTTTGTACTCCATCATCAAGTCCTTATACATATTTGAAGAATTTTCTACTGCATATTTCAGCAAAAGAAAAATCGTTGGACCTGCCAATATGGGGAAATTATATAATAGGTGTGTAAAATCTGGTTGTAGTTGCAACCTAAGCCACGACTTCCAAGGTACTACCGTTGCATAATAATTTAAACTGCTGTATACCAGTTTCCCTTCCAAACTCACAAACCTGAGGATATCCTTCCAAGAATGCCGAGTTGCGAAACTAACTATTTTATCGATCAAATCCAATGGACTTTTTACCATATTGCTCTCCACCGACAAAGACAAGTATCCGAAATAGAATGAATCGAAAATTACAAAGACTGCACAAGTCAACAGGAAAATGAAAAGACCTCCAATAAGGCTAAAAATATAATTCCTTCGTGAAGTTTTGGAACCCAAGAGTAGGAGTGGCAGCAGACCAGCACCATAAACAATAAAATTCGGTTCAATAGAAATACCCACTGCCGTAGCAAAAGCATATATGTAATACATATTATTGACTTTTGTAGTAGCACAAAGAGAGATCATCAGACCCAATAGACAAATGGACTGCCAAACTGCACTAGTCGGTCGGGGAAACAAACAGATTGCTGGCCACGAAGCACAAAAAGTATAAAGTGCTTGTTTTGCAAATAATTTGCTTCGCCTTGAACACAATCGAAGAATCAGCGTGTCTTGAACAAAAGAAAGGAATAATGGTGCTAATCGGGAAAAGAAAACGATGCTAAACCCTGAATGAAATAACAAGTTCGCCACAGTTCCACCGTGATTTATCACAAAATCTCTCAAAACCAAACAATTCTTCAGGTATTTCAATAGAGAAAAAGGATATCCAGTTATAATAAACATTCCCAGCGCCGAGTGACAAGGCGGCGTGAGATCCATCTGTTCTGGAACAACAACTGGCAACCCCAGTATGTCTCGGGCGGCAAGGTCAGTATACTTGACAACGGCAGTTTAGTATTATTCAGTAAATAGTATTTGGAACCTTACGTTATATTCATCATTGGAAAAATATCCAGGCAAACAAAGAAATATTATACGTAGCAAGAGAAAACTCATGTAACTCTTGGAAAAAATGATGTCTGTTATCTTCCAAGATCTAACTGTTCTTTGGCGAGAACCATCCGCATTTTTCGCCAATTCAGAAAAGGTTTTTAGTGTATTTTCATCCTTTGGTTGTTCGTGCAGTTCTTCTAGAGTAAGGCTGCCCTTTTTAGGTTTGCTCATGTTGAAAAGGAATCGGAAAAATCAATGTTGAGAGATTGGTGGCTTCAACTCTCGATCGTTTCTGCTGCAGTTCTTTCTTCACACAAAGTATCTTATGCAAAGTCGAATGACAGTGCAAAGGATTTAGAGGCAAAACAATCTTGGAAAACATGTCAAATATCAAGTTGGTTTAGGAAAAATAAGGAACAAGAAGAGAATGTCTTGTTACTTTGGGGAGGTTGTGCACCGCCAGCAGCTCTTGCAGATAAAAAGGATAATTATCAGACAATGGCCAATGATCAAGCAGTTGGATCATTGCAAGCTCGTGGTTCAAGACGAAGAAACTTGGGTCTACCAAAGCTTGTTGATATTGCTTGCAGTGATATCAAAAGTTTTGCGTATTCAAGTCAGGCAACAGCACTGTTAACCAGCAAAGATGAGTTGTTAATACAACAAAATGATTTGAGTGCGCAAATGGATAAAGGCGATACTTTTCGAAAAGTCCAAATTGGAAAAGGCCAGACTGAAGGTATTATTTTTTCACCACAACAGCAACTGCTTGTTTGGACAGCCAAAGGGAACGCATATAGCTTGTCCCTCTCGGAATATGGTCCGTTGCAAAGAATAAATGATAAATTTCAAGGACAAAAAATTAAGCAGATATCTTGTGGAAAGAGTCATTGGTGAGTTGTCATATTTGTATCTATTATTGGCTCAATTCTGAACGCAATTAGTTTGGCTTTGAGTAAGAAGGGAAATGTATTGTCATGGGGACTTTTGGATGACTTTGGACAGTTGGGTCGAGGTCAAGTGATCAGTCAAGAAGAATCTCAGATGCCAGGTGCTGTGTTGGTTCCTGAAGGAAAGACAATTGTAAAGGTTTCTTGTGGCGATAGACATTCCGCTATGGTTGCTGATGATGGAACAGTATGGACATTTGGTAGTAATCAGTGGTCGCAGTTAGGAAATAATGAAGAGCCTTGGAAAAATGATATTGGAAAGACTCCTAATCCTGTTCCTCGCAGGGTGGAAGGGATTGGTCAACGAGTTGCTGTAGATGTTGCTTGTGGCGGGAATCATACTCTGATTCTTATAAAAGATGGAACAGTATATTCTTGTGGTTTTGGTCAATGGGGACAAGTTGGTCATCATAACTTTGCACACATGTCCTCCTTAGCACGCATAAGTTCTTTCGATAGCTTGGAGCATGGAAGAATAAAGGGTATTGCAGCAGGTTCCAATCATTCCTGCTTTATTACTACGGCTGGAAATGTATACAGTCTTGGAGCTAATTTCTCAGGTCAGCTAGGAAATGGAACTTCACAACCTTCTGCTATTCCTCTTCTGGTGAAAGGTCTTGGAAGTATACAAATAGAAAAACTGTTTTGCTATGGTGATGTTACTGCTGTTATTGGACACTTTAAAAGTTCAAATTGATGGCAAGGAACCTTTTTGGATTTGATAATGTCATGAAATGATGTAGTTCTCCGATGTGATGACCAGATGGATATGCAATAGTTTAGGATAAATTTTGAAATAGAAAACATTTCATTATTACAGAGATGGGTATTTGATTATTCAAAGACGAAATTTGGATGTAGTGTTAGCAGCCTATCTTCTTTGGAAGCTTGTTGGTCTTCATTTTGCGAAATATCCACTAAGATTCTTTCTTTCTTGACCAATCTATTAACGACGAGTCGGAACTTTCTTGCTTCTTCTAACAGAGCACTTTCGCTTTGAATCTCTGATTGCTGGTCTTCAACTTCAAGAAGACAATCGATAATTTCTCGCTGTGAAACAGCAGCAACTCCTTCTGATTCTTTTCTTCGTAAGAATAACGCAATACGATTCGTGACAACTTGAAATTCATGAAAACTCATTTTCAGCTTACTTCTTTTGGTATCATCTGTCATTTCATTGGAAATATTAGGCTGATGGTTTTCCTGATTGTTATTAGCATTATCGGATATCGGAATGGTTGAAGATGATGTATCATCCTCTAGTGATATATCGTCACATTCTACATGAATGATACTGTTCTTAAGCAGGCGTGCAGCTTCTTTCACATATTTTGGTTGGACATGATCATCTAAATGTAGGCGAGCGAGAGCTTCTGATAAGCGAATCATACTCTCCAGTTGACGTACAGTTATTCGATATGAAGTTTTTCCACCTTGTGAGTCACTCTGCCGAAGTCTCTGATAATAATGAACTAATAATTGCATTGCATCTTCAGTCAACTTTGGTTGAATTGTTCTTGCATATCGTATGTATCTTTTGAGTTGTTCCTAAATATTTGTTATCTGCTGTCAGGGAACCTACAGAATTTGCTTACTTGAGAAAATGGAGAGAGAGCCGTTTGATTACCGTCTTTATGCACACGAAGAATATATTCAGCAATATGATAATCCGATAATTCTTCGCATTCGTCCAGAATTACAAAGAAAAGATCGAAACGCGACATGATTGGAGCACTCATCGCAAGATTCTGTTTGAGTGTTTTGGAACGGTCATACCGACCACCGACAGGGTTGGCTGCAGCCAATATAGCAGTGCGTGCATTTAAAGTGGCTTGAATACCTGCCTTCGCGATTGATATCGTCTAGAATAGTCTGTATCAGTTTCATTGTAGCAATAGCTAGAGCATTAGGTGCTTACTTGCTGTTCCATTGCTTCATGGATAGCTACCTGGTCTTTAAGATCCATCTTGTCAAACTCATCAATGCAGCATATTCCGTTATCAGCCAACATAAGAGCACCTGCTTCCATACAAAACTCATTCGTCTCGCTGTCTTTTACAACAGAAGCTGTCAAACCAGCAGCGGATGACGCCTTTCCTGAGGTGTAAACACTCCTTGGCAAAAAATTACAGACATATTTGAGAAACTGACTTTTAGCGCAACTTGGATCTCCGACAATACAAACATTAATATCCCCACGTAAATTCATTCCTTCACTAGTAACCTTGTGGACACCACCAAAGAGCATAAGTAAGATACCTCGTTTGATTTCATCATGGCCATAAACAGTTGGAGCTACGGAGTTTACTAGTGCTTGATAAAGATTGGGAGTGGACTTGATGGATTGAATTTCTTGTTTTTCTTCAGGAGAGAACGATTCCATGACGAGCTCTGCGTCATCGTCATTTTCAGAAAGTCGATGAACAGTACGAGGCTTGGAATAGAGTTCTACAGGACAAACGTAACAAGCCAAGAAGCAGATTCTATAATTGAGTTCTCGTGCTCCGAACTCCTTTGCTCCTGTAACGCCTTCTGTACGGAAATCTGAAGGTCCCATAAATTCTATTCTTTCACCTGCTGCAGCTAAGCTTGTAGGCTCTGGAACTACAATGAGACTTCCAACAAAGACACAACGATCCCCTGCTTTTGCCGCTTCTACATCATCATTTCGTATGATCACGTCTAAAGTCCTGGGCATAGAACCAGCAGGAATTTCGTTGGAATTTTCTTGGAGACGAACACGTTGCCAGTCTATAAAATACGACTGTTCTGTGTCTAAATTCCAGTTATGCTTGCTATTGCAAGAAGGACAAATGGGTGGTTCTGTATACCGAAACTGCTGTTCAACATTCTCATAAGTATGCCCACAATTCTTACATGCAAATGTTCCTTTTAAAAGCTCGGGTCGGACATCAGACGTTCTCGTTACAGTTCCACTGATAGCAAGCAAACAACCAATACTATCACATCGAAGTTCGCGAAGTTTACGAACTTGTGGATAGTTATATATTGAAATCCACAGTTGTTTTTCTTGTCCTTGGTCGGTTTTCATAAAATCCGCGAAATATTTTTTAGCAAACTCATTAGCACTGTGTCTCAAATAAGGTTCAAACCTTCCACCACTTCAGAACAACAGAAATCATGCTAAAGGTTGCATAGTACACGTACCTATAATAATTAGATTCTATTGCATTCGCAAGGGTTTCATCGAATTGCAAGATGTGATGATAGTCGATGTAGAGTGTGGTGATTTCGTTTTGACGCAATTCTTCGAGTTGCAGCAGATAGACAAGAGAGTGTGGTGCCGAACTGTTTTCTGTTCTCTCCCTGTATTCATCATCTTCGAAGGTTTCAAGAAACTTGAAGAAAAGAAGCGCTACTTCTTCTGCAACAGTATCTCTTGCCTTTTTGCTCTCATTCATTTGTAGCAGAATTTACCGACTGAGTTTTGGCGCCAAAGAAAAAATTAAAAATGAGAAATGAAATCTGCGGAGGGACTAATTCGTACGGACAATAAAAAGTTATTTCTTCATCTGGTCACAAGTGTCAGTTTGTGCCTGAAATCAATGTTCAAAGGAATTATTTTCTGTGCCAGATCTTCTTTTTAAAAGTAAAAAGCTCTTCTAGCTCTATGCATAGAACTTTATAGAAGATTGAACCCACACCATTGGCATTTCCGTTTGTTTTTCTAGGTGGCCATCGTTGACAGAATCGGAAATGTCGGTGGCAGAGACAAGCCAAGTAGAAGCAACATTAGCTGCACATATAAGTCCCATAACAGAAGAACTCGTTTATGGAAGGGCACTAGTAAGAGCGTTGTCGTTGGAGCTCTTGTTATTTGGATTCTCCTCCTTTGTTACCCGACGTCTTCTGCCGTTGCTAACAGGTCTTTCGTTTACCAGTTTGCAAGAAGGGGAGCCTTTTGAAACTTCAACGGTCACTACCACGATAGGTATTGGCTACCTTGTCTGTTTCTCCGCGCTCTTAGCGGTTGCTTATGCGGATTGTCTGGTGCTGTCGCCAGAGGTCTTGCGTGGAAACTGGAAGTATAGGATTTTACAGCGTTCCCAATCAAGTAACTATTGGGTTCATGGTGTTTGCTGTGCCTTTGCAGGGTTCTTGATAATTCCTGCTTTCTGTACGGCTGTATTTTCGAGAGATGGAAGAATAGTTTTGGGAACTGACTTGTTTCAGTTGGGGAGTTTTGGCTTTGTCTTCGGTGTGTTGTACAGTCTGCAAGTACAATATGATAAATTTCTGGTAAAGTTTCCTCACACCTTGTTGCCATCCTTTCGACGTTGCAAGACTTGCTGGCGGCCTGCTTTAGAAACAAGTGCCTCCCTATCTTGTGGCTTTCTGCTCATTCTCCTACTAATTAGGCTATTCTCAATTCCACTGCAATATCGTTCTCTCCTAATATCTAATATATCAAATTTTGTATCTCTGGTTCTGTTAGCATCTTTGATATTTTTTCATTGTTTTTTGGGATTGGAAATGTTTAAAGTATTTGCCTCGCAGAGAATCGACTTTGAACCTCCTGAACATCTGCGACACATAGTTGGAGTTAATGAATGGCTCATTCAAGGGTTGATCACAAAACGACAACCCATCGTCCAGTGGTTAGCATTCTTGGATCTCAATCAAGTTGCTGTAAGGTTTCCAAGACGTTGTCATGCATTGTTTTCAGATGTTACTGGAGAGACATGGAAGATTGTTTATCTAAGTTGTATAGAATGCATTGATAGTTTAACAAGAGAAGTCACAGAGTTACTTGAATCTGACTCATCAACAAAGATAAACATGGGTGCGGAGTTGCCGACAGATATACAAAAACTCAATGAACTGCGAAACTCCGGTTTAGGGGCGGTCCTGAGGAAACGCGTGGATACAAATGCTAATCAAAAAAGCGTTCCTAGAGATGCAAGGGAAGTCAACTTTCAGAGTTCCGATAAGAAGAAGAAACGAACATTCATTACATTTCCGTTGTTTGGTTCACAACGAAAAATTCGTTGGGCTATTCAATCGATTGCATTTATTGCTGCAGAAAGTAGAGAAAATGACATATATGGTCAAGTACAAATTTCTCTGTCAGGAATTATTTCCAGTCTGCTCCAGTGTCATATAACCTTATCTGCTTATTTGCGGCTCAGTTTGATTCGTAATGGAGTTGCCAAAGAAAACAAGGCAGCATTCGCGGTTCGAGACACCATTGAAATAGCTCTTTGTAAGCTCACAGAAACTTTTCCCGAATATTTCCAAAAACTTTTACACGAACCAGCAACAGTCGCTAGCTGGAATTCGGAACTGAATAGCTATCTGCAGCTATTTTTAAATAAAACATGTGAAACAACATGATTAGCATGTTGGACTCATATCTAGCATCAATGAAAATGTATAATTACAGCGGCGAGCCAACGTCGAGCGTAGAAGTTATTTTGGATTTTATCGGTGTGACTAAAGAATAGATTGACTTTGTCGCAACCCATTTTTGTCGTTCATGAAATAGCTGTTCCACCGAATACACTTTGGTTCGACCTTCATCATTATCTCTTCCGTTGTTCTCATTATCGTGACTGGGTGAACTGTCAACTTCCAATGAAAGTCCAAATATCATTGATTTGGTGCATTTTGTAGGATACTGTTTAGCTAAGAGATCTTGTCCTGCGGGAGGAATATCAACCGAAACTTTATATCGAGATAGATTTCCTCCCAACTTTCTTCTCTTATAACAAGTCAAGCATGATGACTGTTTAGCGCTGTTAGACAGGACCGATTCATTAATGTCTGTCTGAGTTGATTGATTGTTATGAATTTCAGTTTTAATGGATGTCAAGTGGTGACCAGCACAGCGTTCGTCCGTGGAAATACTAGCTTTATCTGGAGATGATGATGATGATTCTGTAACAGTTGTAGCAGGAGAACATGAAAGAGATCCCTAAAGGCTCTTTTTCTTCACCAGAATTAACACTACGCGTTTCACAGCTTCCATTTGACACATAGGTGTTCGGAACACCAACGACATTCGAATTTTCGGTTATAAATGTCTCTTGTGGACTCAAAGAGTTTCTCGCTTTCCGTATTGGAGTTCCTCTTGATTGCTTTGTAGAAGATAACAACAAGTTTTCTTGGCCTTGTGAGTGTCCATTCTGACTTTCATTCCCCTGTTTTGACTTTGTATCATTCTCTGTATCTGCTGAAGATCCATGTTCTTTTTCCTTTACTAGTTTGGTTGAAATGTCCTGTAAAAGTATAGATGCTTCAGGCATTTCCACCTCTCTGAGCTGATGATGTGTAGCACCATTAGTTCCATCAAGTTCTTTCTCTACGAAATATTTCAAGTGTTTCACGTCATTTAAGCAAGCGAAATGCGTTTCCTTCCGTTCCGTATCTATATCGGATTTCCAAAGGCCTGCAAGAACGAATATTGCTTCTCTACGATAAGTACTTGTTCCTTCGAAGACCAACGAAATAATATGGAGTAGATGAGAAACTGAAGGGTCTCTTCCTATATCCAAGGTATTCTCAAGTGAATCTGCTATTTCACCCTTGTAATAAAACCTGTGTATAAGTAACTGTGGTTCCCAGTTTGTTTGCTGCCTCTTTAAAACAATTTCAAAGTCATCTAGAATGATCTCGCCCAAACGAAGTTGACCAAACGTAATAAACTCGGAGTCCTGTTCGAAAGTTTTTTCCGCTTCGGAAGATAACTTGGCGGAAAGGGTAAAAGCACCGTCAGAAATCGACAACAAACGGTCCTTTACTGAAATATCTGTGACGACAACCCGTTTCTTAGAAGCTGCTTGTCGACGCAAGGAAATAGAATTTGGGTCTACTAAACCATAATTGGATGGCTCTTCATCACTCATACAAATAAGCTTTACTCTATCAACCAATATGTGGTGTATTAGAGGCTTTAACCAGGGTGAAGTCATTGACTCTCCAAGGCCATAAGAATTTCTCGCGCGCCTTGCAACGTTAACTTGGCAATAAAAAAGAAAAAATTTTCAAGCCACCGACGAGACTCGAACTCATGACCTCCGCATTACTAGTGCGACGCTCTACCAACTAAGCTACGGCGGCTACATTGCATAAAAGGAAATTCTGAGTTTAACAAATTGTGGGTAAAGTTTACAAGTTTGGTTCTTGGAGATGACTACAGCCGATTCATGAACAACATTAATACTTTCTTGAGTGAATATAAATATTCTCAAACATATAGAGAAATTTAAAAAGCTTGCCACCCATTTAACACAAACAACAAAACATAATTGTCTTTTGAGAAAATGACAACATCAACAAACATTACTACAAGTTTATCAAACTTCTGCTAAAACTTTTTCAAATATCCTTATAAACGCTGCTGCCTCTTCTTTTCCAAATATCAAGGAAGGACGTAAACGAATACTCTGCTCTCCACAGCCTCCCAATTGCAGTCCCTTTTGACGACTTACTAATAGAATACGGTCTCTTGTAGACGAGTCTCTAGCATCCATTGCAAGGAAAGTTCCAAGACCACGAACCATCGATATCTTGTTTGGATATTGTAGAACCAGTTTTTCTAAATTTTCTTTCAACCAGGTACCTGTCTCTTGAACTCTTTGTAACAAATGATCCCTTTCAATGGCATTTATAATCACACGTAATTGTAAAAGACGAAGAGCGTCTCCCTAGGAAGCAATCATTCATTTGCAATTTTGGAGCCTGCTAACAACACTGTACCATCCAAGTATTAAATATGCGAGAGGGTTGTGCTGGTATGAAGCCCTCCTTGGTATAAAAACCAGATACCTGTATCTTCTTTCCAAATGTCACTATATCTGGTGGAACTTGCAAGTTCCATTGTTCATGAGCCCAAAATGTTCCTGTGGCTCCACAACCAGTTTGTACTTCATCAACTAGAAAATGGAACAAATCAGTAGAAATGAGCATTTTAACGAGACTTTTTTTCATCCAACGGCTAGTGCCTACCTATAAAGGCGACTCGACATTCCAATGCAAGTTTACGCAGCTCACAGTAATAACGAGGAGTTGCCATCAAGTCACCTCCTTCCGCTAAAATCGGCTCCACAATTATGGCAGCAATCCGTACAGGATTGTTTTGAAGAATATCCTTTACTCGTGCGAGTGAGCGATTTTCCTCTTGCCTGTTGAAGTGCTCATTTTCCTCCAAAGGAAATCGAAGTTGAGGAAATGGTGCAACTGGCCAACCAAATGAAGGCACGTCCACCTATCAGAGATGTTAAAAGAAGCGTTTACTCTCCAGATTGTTAACGAACCTTATACATTGCCTTTGATCTAGTTGCTGAAAGAGCACCCAAAGTTCTTCCGTGAAAACATTTCTCAAAGGATAAGATGGCCATTGTAGGACTTCCAGGCTCTTTATTTTCTAGAGAAGAATTCAGCTCCTCTTCAGTTGGTATCGCGCTTTCTCTATCCTGATTTCTCTTCCATATAAATGCTGCCTATTGGATACATTAAGAAGCTGAATATAAAAATTAGAGGAAAAAGGTGGTTACTTTAAAGGCGTTCTCGTTAGCAGATGCTCCACAACTACAAATTGTATAGAGATGTGATAAGCCTTTAGGTGCTACTTGCAACAAAGTTTCTTCCAGTAACTTGGGCATTTCTATCGGTGGATGAATTCCAAGTGCAGGCCTTTGAGCAAACAAGGCTAGAAACTCTTTGCATTTAACAACTTGAATCATGTCACTGTGATTATAACCAAGAGGAAGTGATGAGATTTGTCCAAAAAGGTCCAATAAGACGTTTCCATCCGCGTCCACTAGATAGCAACCTTCGCTCTATTCAACAATCTTATTATCTTAGCTTAGCTTTGATAAATCAGTTTCACCTTTTCATAGTCTACAAAGAAATTAAAAGTTCTAGTGTCTTGAATAGCACACAATTGCTTGCTCAATGCCAGTGACTGAGGTCCTGGTACTTTTGTGAATACAATTGGTTCCTTATAGTTTTTCTCTTTTCCTGCAGTTTCCATAATGCTTGTGGCTTATTGATTAACCAACAAAGTTCGGAAGAGTTATC
Organism: Galdieria phlegrea; assembly: GCA_006232345.1. NCBI lineage: Eukaryota > Rhodophyta > Bangiophyceae > Galdieriales > Galdieriaceae > Galdieria > Galdieria phlegrea. The sequence continues at coordinate 173,524 of SDGA01000101.1, forward strand.
GTTTTTGGTTATTTTATTTTTTTCCTCTAATATAGTTTCTTACCACAGTCGTTATCTTCTTGTCGCTTGGCGAGGGTCATTCTGTCCAGTGGGCAGTATAAATGTTTGTGAATTGTGGGATGTCGGCCAAAATATTGGAAAATTTCATAATTCTCCTTGCAACGGTTGTTATAGCTAAGGCACAACATCCAATAGTATCAGCTACTTGTTCTTATTGCTCAAGTGTTCAGGATAATATGAAGTGAAAATTGACTTGGAAAAGACATGGTCAATGTTGACGTTTTATAGGATAACTATTGATTCAGATGAGGCAGTTGGACTTGGAATCACTAATCTTTTTAAGATATTATTTCTAACAGGAGAGTTTTACGAAGCCTTAACTACTCTTTCTATGTTAATTGAATAGTTCTGTAAGCGGCTTTCTTTTTATTCATTTTACACAGCAAAGACAAACCATTAGAATGTCTTCAACAACTTTTCAAGCTCCCAATAGAAATTTATCTATTAAAGTTTGAAAAACTTATTCATTTGTAGCTACATGTCAGCTTTAGAATTCTTCAAGACTAAAAGTAGAAGGATCTTTTATATTTCTTTAGTCCAGAGTCAAGCTGTTTGAGGTAGAATTGGCTGATTCCTCAATTGCTCTCGTGGACAAAACCTAAATCGTTCTGAATTGATTGAATTTTTCAAATCAACAGAGTAAAACGTTGGCTTTCTATAACAGTTAGTGTTATCTGGAGCCCATTTATTCAACCGGGAGGCAGTAATTATATAGAGCTGAATCAAATAACAAGTTCTTGTCTAGCTATTCCAAAAGAGTAGGCATGTCTCAACAGTGTCTTTGCCGCTTTCACTCAATATTTACATAGAGGCTCTGCTCCGTTTCTACGTGGCGAAAAATCTTGGACGATCAAACACTATACAAAGTTTACGTGTGAAGCGAGTTGTAAAGATTTGCCTTTCTATTTAAGAGAATTAAAGGGCAGACGAAAGTATAAATATTTGTATTTTCAAGAAAGGCAGGTCGCAACATTCAAGTGCATACTATTTCAATTCGATATTACCAACATACCGTGGCAAGGAAATCACCAATTAGACACGATACAGTGGAAATATATTACCTATTCGGGAATCAATTAAACGAACTAATTGTATTTATTCAGTAGAATAAGTAAGCTTATCCGATACCGTCACACTATATTTGGAGTGGAATCCTTCGCGCAATAACAGGTTAATCTATCAAATATCCACAGTCTACCATTCAAACTGAATGAACCAAAGACCAGTAGGTGGCATTAGAAAATACCACTGAGTAATCAAAAGTCCGACCACACAGTGTAGGCTTTTATTCCTGAACATATGTAAAACAGAATGGATATATTATCTGGTTTCAACTTGACTTTCAATAATTATCAATAGAATTTAGAAACCCAGAAGAATCCTGAAAATCTCTTTGCATTTAGCGACATTGAAACCTCCTTGCATAGAAAACTGTCATTACATGTTTATTCAGCAGACAAACTAAGATAGCGACCAACTTGACCGAGTTGGTCCTCATTATGGCAAAAAAGACACGTTAGAGGAAACTAAACATAGTTCAAATTTTTCCATTGCCGTGGCTAGTTTGTAGAAGGTATCTCACAAGTAATACAATGAATGCCTCCACCACCTAATAATACCTCCCTTGCTGGCATCATGACAACTTCTCTCTCATGGAATATCCTCTCCAGTATTTGACGATTTTCTGCATCAAACTTATCTTCAAAGGAAGGAGCTATTACAGCTCGATTGGCAATATATAAATTGACATAAGATGCAGGAAGAACTTCTCCGCTCTTTCGAGCTACACAGCAATTTGGATTACAGTATAGGCCTTCAATGTCTTTCTCCGTTCGAAACATTGGAGATGGTTTGTGTAACTTGTGAATCTGAAACTTTTGTCCTCTTGCGTCCACTTCTGCTTCAAGTATCTCTAATGCTGCTTTCGATCTGCTGTATTGAGGATCCTCTATATCATCCGTCCAATGGAGAATAAGTTCTGAAGGTCCAACAAAGAGGCATAGATTATCAACATGTCCATTAGTGTCCATGTCACCATAGACCCCAAAAGGTAACCAAATGATTTTCTTAACGCCAAGGTAATATCGTAATTGATTTTCGATATCTTCTCTGGAGAATCGAGGGTTACGATTGGCATTCAACAGACATTCTTCCGTAGCAATGATGGTGCCACAACCGTCGAAAGTAACAGAGCCACCTTCAAGTACCAGAGAACTTTCTACACGAGGAATATGAAGCAGTTCAAGGAGTTTTGCTGAAACAAGAGAATCGTATTCCCACGTGGAATAGCAGCCGTCTAGAGGTCCACCCCAGGCATTAAAAGCAAAGTCAACGCCATAGAGATGATTATTTTTCTTTGAACGAACGAATACGGGACCTGTGTCCCTCAACCAGCAATCGTCACCAGTGATCTCTACAACTTGTACGGCATCCGTTAATAGGTTTCTACAGTTTTTCCAACCCTGAGATGAAGTGAGTACAGTCACTGGTTCAAAACGAGCTATTGTCTCGATAATCTGCGCAGTTAAGTGTTGTTCTCGTGAAAATTAATAGAGCATGTACGTACGCTTTTGAAGGCTTCCTGAGCGGGTTTAGCGTTTGCTCTCCAGTTATCTCTTCTTTCAGGCCATCCAACAAAACAGTGTTCATGATGTGTCCATTCTGGCACAGTGCAAAAGTCTGGAAAAACTGGCAAGTCTTTCATACTGTTTTTTCCCAAAAAAGATGACAGGGACCTAGATAACAGATAGTATATGTAGCCAATTGCGTGCAGCAACTAGTTACTTGAAGAATACTTCGGAGGTATTTGGGTAAGAAAGGACAAGACATAGGAGAAGATGAGACCATCATTTATACTGCTGCTTGGCTCGATCAGACCACGGGACAGATCGTTCTTGTCCCTTGGACTGTTTGTTCGGACCGTCTTATAGCTTAGATATATTGCGATGCAGCTTTCATGAAATTTGTCTTTTTATAGATAAAACATGATTGGTAAAACATACCCAAGACCAGGAAATCCAGAGTGTCCACTAAAGTTTCGTTCAAGGTATGACAACTTTATAGGAGGTAACTGGAAGAAACCAGCAAGGGGAAATTATTTCGACAATTTATCACCAGTGAACGGAAAAGTATTTTGTCAGTGTGCTCGGTCCACGAGTGAAGATATCGACTTGGCAGTTGAAAGTGCAGAAGAATGCTTTAAAACATGGAGGTATTCTAGTCCACAAGAGCGAGCTGCAGTTTTAAACAAGATTGCCGATATAATGGATAATAATAGGGAGATGTTAGCAATTGCAGAAGTATGGGATAACGGTAAACCAATCCGTGAAGCACTTTCAGAAGATATTCCTGATGCTGCTAACCACTTTCGATACTTCGCAGCAACTATTTTAACTCAGGAGGGCTTCCTATCTGAAATCAACAGGCATACAGTGGCTTATCATTTTTACGAACCATTAGGAGTTGTTGGTCTTATCATTCCTTGGAATTACCCTATTTTAATGGCTTCATGGAAGCTTGCACCAGCTATAGCATCAGGAAATTGTGCTGTCCTTAAACCTGCCGAGCAGACACCAGCCTCGATTTTAGTCTTGATGGAACTCTTACAGAATGAAATTCCTGCTGGCTTGATAAATGTAGTCAATGGATATGGTCCGGAAGCTGGAAAGCCATTGGCATGTCATCCAAAAGTGAGGAAGATTGCGTTTACAGGCGAAACAACCACCGGACAACAAATCATGGAGTATGTGGCCAAAAACATAATACCAGTAACACTGGAGCTTGGAGGAAAGTCGCCGAATATTTTCTTTGAAGATATCATGGCAAAGGAGGATGACTTTTTACAAAAGGCGGTCGAGGGGGCAATGATGTTTATTTTAAATCAAGGAGAAGTTTGCACTTGCCCATCGAGAGCTCTTGTCCAGGAATCAATTTTCAACAAATTCCTTGATTTAGTATTGAAAGTTCTGAAGCAAGTCACCCATGGAGATCCTTTGTGCACAGACACTATTGTAGGTGCACAAGTCAGTGCTGAACAGTTACAAAGAGTGCAAAAGTATATCAAAATTGCCGATGAAGAATCCTTACAAGCTTTTGAAGGAAATAGCCCAGTAAACAAGCAAGGGAACTTTCAAACACCATATATTCTGGTGGGTAAGAATTCTTCTCGTTTATTCCAAGAGGAGATATTTGGTCCTGTCCTTTGTGTTTGCTCATTCAAAGATGAAGATGATGCAATATCGATTGCCAATGATGTATCCTATGGGCTTGCGGCTGGTGTTTGGACGAGAGATGTAGAGAGAGGATATCATGTTGCAAGGAGTGTTGAAGCTGGAAGAGTGTGGGTCAATTGTTATAATGAATTCCCAGCACATGCTGCATTTGGTGGATATAAAATGTCAGGATTTGGCAGAGAATGTCACAAAATTGCAATGCAGCATTATCAGCAGGTAAAGAATATCATTGTGAGTTATCAGTCAAAACCTTTGGGTTTGTTTTAAAGGCTTTAAGAGTTTGTCGGTTTATGACTGCTTGCTGTGTGAACTTTTGTTTGGTAATAAATAAACATGTTAGTTTGTATTGTGTCCACTAGAGAATATTTCAAAAGTCAGCACGTTACAGTGGATTATAAACCTTAACTTTCCTGCAAGTCTTTCAAGTTCCTAACCTGTTTCCTGTAGCAGAAAATTTGAGGCAGCAACACTCGTTTCCCATCCTACATTATAATTCATCTCGGTGTTTTTGGTGTTGAAAGAGATTGATAATGTCAGCTTAAGCGCTTTACACGGATAATCAAATTTATTCAAACAATCATCCACAGAAAACAAACAAACAAATAATGCCACATTAAACTTTGACAGGTCTTATTATATTTCAAGTGCCGTTCACTAGGGAGTTGTGATGACGACCATTTTGTGTAGCTTGACAATGAGCAATTTCACTGCAATTTTCTTGCTTTGAAGTAGGTGGTACGTCATTGCTTGGATTAAGATCAAAGAAGCCGGAAGGATGAAGTGCGAAACCAGCCTAAGTAGCATTCATTTACATAGTTTCTTAATAGGAAGTTTGATACTTACCTCTACCACCGGCATAACTGGCCAGTCTTCACATTGTGGAACTAGAGAATGAGAGTAAAAGCTATGAAGAGATAGAAAATAATGAAAACTTACTATGTGTAATACCAAAACAATACCAAACGACGATATCCTTGTCTTTTATATTTCTATTTTGACGTGTCCAAACAGATAATCCAGTATCAGCTAAGCTCTGATTCGGATAATCACCAGCTGGATATTTTTCGTTTTCTTCAAACGAAGTGACCCAAAGGGTATTCGTAATAAACTGAGCACGTTGAACCAATGAAGAATTTTCCAAAGCAATTGGATATGCAATGTTGCCGGGAAGGATCTTATATGCACATGGGTATCCCATCTTGTTCTTTCTATAACTACTGGATACTTTCCAAAATCTGTTGGTAAGAGCATTGATCCTTCTTTGAGCCTCTTGTTCCGTTTGAAATATTTTCTGTTCTACTTTCAAAGCATTGTTGGTGTATTTTTGTCCCGGAGAAAGGAACTTTTGAATATTCTGCAAGCTCTCCGGAGCGACATTCACTTCACTCACATAATTTTCTGTTCCATCTATATCAAAGTCCAGTCGCATACAATAGAAATGTTGATGATATTGTGCATTGATTTTCGGTGCCACTAAGGTTCCAAATGGACAAAGGCCCCAGTTCTCTTCATCCCATGCAGAAGTAAACAACTGGCCGGTATGCTTTACCTTGAACTCAATCTTCCCGTCCTGATAAAAGTACCTTGAAATTGAATCAGACTCATTCAATGGTTATAAAGAGATTTGGTTCGAAGAAACTCACCAATAGAGACCATAATCATAATTGACGAATGTCTATTTCGTACAAAATGCTCTTCAGAATATATTTAATTGCAAAGACATACAACTTACCGCTACACAGGAAACTACAAGTCTTCGACTGCGACGTACTTCAACACTGCCTGCTCTTGTATCTGTATGTTTCCAAAGCATACCGTCATCTTCTTCATGTAAACAAATTGCATTCTCAATTTTGACAGGATCTCCTCTGGAATTATTGACGTATCCATCAAAGTAATATATGGTACCCAAACAGTCGCAACCAAGATTTAATGAATTGCAGCAAAAGCCAAGTCCATACTCTCCAACATCAAAGGCTCTAAGGCACTGTTTTAATTTTGGTTCAGGACATGAAGCATCCACACACTTACATCTTACGGTTATGAGGAGCTCTTGGGTCCCCATATGGTACCACCATTTCCGCTAGAGAAGCTCGGTATAGAATTGATCTTTCTTCATCTCCATCCTTATAAGATATATCTCGTAGGACCAGAGCTTCTCTAGTATTAAAACCAATATGAAACTTCCATTTTTGCCAAGAAACTTCATTTCCATTCACATGAAAGCTGATACCCTCAGGTTGACGAATTTCAATCCTACGGATATCCTTTCGTAGTTTGTCCATGCCAATTATTTTCGCACTGTAAGGGTATTTGTCTGGAGGTACAGGCATCACCATGTTTGTGTACATTTTATATTCTACTATCTGCATTTTGTTTAAATCGACCAATGGGACAAAACCTTCAATAGGATGCGCATACAAATTATCATCTTTGGCACTCATTCGACACCAGAAGAAAACTTGCACAAGTCTAATATTTTTCTCAAAAGGCTCTCCTTCGTTCCCTATACCCCAACCATCGGCTATGATTAGCTCCATATCATGCAATTTGTAATGGTCTCTCAAAATTTGCTGGACACGCTTGTCTTCTTTTACAAGCTTCTCGACAGCGACTAATTCGTCGGCAGTGATACGAGGTTGAACTTGAGGAACCTAAGAACGGTTAGAAGATACCTTTACGGAAAAAATTTAAATACAACAGTACCTTTTTCCAAGTTTTAACACGTCCCATATCCAAGTCAATTTGTATTTCAAAGGTTGTTTCATTGGAATGGTCAAGTAAACAGGCAGTAGCTTCTCTTGCTACTGTATTCACTCCATTTTCTTTCGAAGTTAGGACAGCTTGCTTTTCTGGCTCCTTTAGGTCAATACTAATAAATCGATAAAGTGAAGAAGGAAACTTTGGATACTTTTGGCATATTTCTTTTGCCAAAAGAATTTCTTCTGCATTTAACGGATCGAATGGATTCTTATTAGCACGCTGCTTACAATACACTTTGCCTGGAAGGAGCTCCTTCTCGACTTTGTCCTTCTCTGACATTCAAGGTATAAAAGTACTGTTGGTCAACTGAAGTAGAATAAAAACTGACGAGTTTTAAAGCTCTCTATGTTTTCTATTTTCTGATCTGTCCTTTGGAAACAAATCACATGTCCCATCGTCCAAGTTGTCAATGTCTGTCTCTGAGCACTTGTCGTTGATAGACAGTCGGTTGGCATTCGTTGTCCACATGACACTTCCGATCGTTCCATTGGGTTGGGATCCAGGAATTCGATATAAAAAGAGAGATCCGTCACATGTTGGAGAATCATTCTTTGGCAGATCATAGTTATGATTAACTTGGCATGGCTAAAGTACTTAGAAGCAAGGCCTTCCAAGGATGTGTTGACTTTATCTGGAGAGCATTCTAAAGGCAGAGGAAAGCTTCGTCTGATACATCTCGTCTTCCAGAGTATTTCTGGAATTTCACCTGCAGGCTCAATAGCTGCCACTCTTACCGCTGCTGCTTATTACGCCAGAGGAGCTTTGCCATTTGCTCAGCTTTTAGCATTTGTTGCAGGATATCTCCTGGTAAATAGCACCTGGTGGTTTTCCAGAGAAATAGCCAGTTCTGGTGGGTTTCTCGGCTTTGCTGCAGCTGGATTGGGTCCTAGATGGGGAGTGGTTGCAGGCTCACTCTATATTTTACAAGAGTTATGTACTGTCGGATACTCCACTTTATTCCTGGCAGGACCACTGTTTTCTGGTGTCATTGAGACCTTGACAGGCAAAACATATCCTTCAAAAGTCTGGATTGCTATCATGTTTGGATTTTATATCCTTGTTGCTTTGATGATTTTTTCGGGTATCAAGCTATCTCTCAATGTGGCTGCATACACAGGAATAGTTGAATTAATACTGTTGTTCATAATTGCTGTTGTCGTTGCAGCTAGAGCAGGAAACATGAACACCGGTCAAGCCTTCAATCCGGAAAATGCAAAAAGCACTTCAGACTTTGCTGTGGGTGCATTACTTTCTTTGTTTACGGTTGCTGGCTATTCATCAGCAGTCAACTTGGCAGAGGAGGTCTCCAGACCACGTAAATTGGTTCCCATTGGTGTATTAATTGGATACACAACTTGCGGTGCTCTTTTTACATTTTCTGCATACGCGTTCACTGTCGGTTGGGGATATAAAGATATGAACGACTTTGCAAATGAGCTGGTACCCGGTATCATCCTTACGCAAAAGTATGCAGACAGTTTCCTGGCTTGGGTGTTTTTCTTATTTATATTTCAATCTACCTTTTTTATTGTGGTAGCTTCCTTCCTTGTGGCTGTAAGAATTACCTTTGCTTTGGCAAGAGATGGCATTATAATGCCCTACTGGCTAGCCAAGCTTGATAAGAGAGGTGAACCGGTTTATGCCAACATGTTCGGTCTGATTATATGCGTCATCATTACTCTAGTGACAGGATTAATTCTGGGATCGGATAATGGTTACAATTTCCTAGTGACGAATTCATCTTTATCTATCTTTTCCGCTCATATTTTAGTAAACATATCATTGGCAGTCTATTTTTGGAAGAAGAAGAAATTTAATATCTTTTTCCATGGCATAGCTCCTTTTCTAGCAACTGGATTTTTACTCTTTGGAATTTTTTTTACTATGTATCCGTATGATCCATTAACATTGGGAGCACCCATTTGGACAGGTATCTGGCTTATTATATCGTATGCTTTGACATGGACAACTCCAAAAGAGAACTTTGAGCTTTACTTGAAACGACTGGACATTCAAAGCTATGCTGAAAAAGGTCAAGGAGATGATAAGTCTCAAGATATGGAATCCACTGATGCAAATTTCGTTTCCACGAATAATGAAGATCAGGTACAAGGCTACAGTGGTGATGATAATGCCACTTCTCAAGTCGCTTTGCAAAGCAAAACTAGGGACTGCGATGAGATTGTAGCTTATCCTGGTATATCTGATGCGAAGAAATAAGTTTTTACAATTTGTTGAAGATGATGTTGGTTTCAGAAGTTGCTTCTTAGTAAATGCTTTGGTTGACGATTGTTCCTCATCTATTGTATCCACATTGATCACTTTCTCTTTTTGAAAAGACAACAAAAACTTTTAAGAAAACACTATAAAAAAAATCAAAAGCGAGCTAAAACCTGAATTGTCATAATCAGTCACTTGTTTATATACGGTAGAAAGCTTGTTACTGGCTTCAGACTATTATTAGTTTTCACGGGAAAGTTTTTTGTAGTTTCTATCTATTCCAATATTTTCCCAGTTGACAACCCAAGCGTATGACTATTGCCAATTGCTTTACGAGCAATCTTTACTTATCAAGCAGAATAATCTCCTAGCAAATCCAATATACTGTCATTCTTCTTCAATTCTGTAGCAAGTGTTTCACTGGATTCTAAAAAACCATCTAGATCAAATCTTTTATACGCTGAATCAATCCTTGCTAGTGAGAAAAGTTCTTTGTTTTCATTATCCTGCCGTTCGTTCCACATTGAATTGTTTTCGTATTCCATGTTCGTTGAGCGCTGCCTCATTCGGAGACTAGGCACAGGTATCGAGAAATTTGCATCAGGAAGGTATATCGGGTCAAAGTTATTGAGATTTGTGTAGTTATTATAGATGTTCCTCGAGTCGTTGATATCGAATTGCTGTATTTTCTTTCCAGCAGTTTGATTTTGAACAGTACAAAGTAACAACTTATTCATGGCTTGTAACGGTTCCACACTGCGCAAAATGGGAATCTTGCCAAAGAGTTCTTTACGGGAATACCTACGACGTTCCCGTTTCTTCAGTTCTTCAGCATTTGGTATATGGCACATGTGGACCTCGCAAGCACTGTATGATAATGTTACCAGGTTCCCTTCTCGGTTCACTTCTGAGATTTGTAGACTACCGTAAAACACACCAATTAAACTCCGAACGAATTCTCGCACCGTTGGGAGTTCTTCTAAACGCTCTTCCAGTGTTTCTGGTAGGATTCGCGTGGTTTGTGTTTGATTACTTGAACTTGCTTCTTCTATTTCATCTTGTTTCTTTTCCATTACCATCTTGGTGCTTCGCAGTACCATATGTGGCAGTCTTTCTGTATTTTGTGCATGATACAAAACAAAATAGCTAGTAAGTTTGCATTCAGAAAGAAACTAGAGTACATAGAGTAACATTCGGATGTTCAAAACTAAGGATTGACAGACAAGCAACCCTTACCTTTTGCCACGATATCAAAACCCGATCGCTTTCTGAATACCAATGAAACTAGAGAGACATATACTAGTAGATAAATGAAAATACTTATCATCATTATCAAGTACCTCCAAAAACTCCATGTTCTTGGTATCAAATACAAATCTTCTGCAATTTGGATGAACACCATCGCTCCAATCCTCAGGCAAAGCAAAGTAGCATGGGTCCCCCAAAACCTAACAATTAAAGCACTAAGAAACTGTCAATGGGTAGCTTAAGCAGAGATTGTACATAGCCTAGTAATACGTCATTCACAACACCCACTGGACAAGCCAGAAAGTGCATATTGAGTAGCTTTTGAAGATCGGTAGAAACCAGTTTTGCCTGGAATACTTCAGAAACGTCTATAATATCGGAGTTCACTAGAGTTTCCGTTTGTTGAAACAACCATTTACGAATGAAAGAGCGGTCTAACAAACGGAACCAGAATTCACCCATTAAGAAACCTTACAGGAGAGGATATCTATGCTTTAGTTATGCCATTTCTCCTAGAGCGCACTGATAGTTGTCCGTTGGCCATTAACAGAAAGACAATTGGACACCGCTGCGATGCTTTGTTCTCCAGAGAGTAGAAAAGACGGAAACGAATGATCATAGATAGGCCTTGGAATTTCTCCTGAAGACATATCTATTTACAGAGGATAGTTATCAAAGCTGTTTCGTCTGTCTAACAACAGTAAACATTTCTACTGTATTATTCTATAAGGGAGGAGTATAAAGGAAAAGAGGACCTGACAAAGATATGATTCTATATACAAAGTCTCTTCAAGGAGACTGTTTGTAGCTCTCTAAGTTACTGTCGTTGATAGTTCCGAAACGATGATTCTCTAAAGCTTCCAAACCCGTTCTCTTTAAAAGAAAAAGATTGAAAGGTATCTTTCTAATATATTGCATTTGTTTTTCACGCATTTTCCTTTTCAATATCAACTTGATATTAGATTCTTTTTAAACGCTGCTCTAATTGTACAAATTCTCCTATGGATGTTGTCATTGCAATTTCCTTTTTGTCTTAACGATCGTTTTCCATTGCTGTTTGACATTATTTTTCAAAGGGCTGTTTGATCGACGCCGAGGTCAACGCATGGTGGGTTGATTTCTTAACAAGAAAAGCAGAGAACAACAACACTAAACAGATTACTTTTATAGGCTCCTAAGAAACGGACACAGGAGACAACAGAAGAAGTAAAACTTGGACCTACCCTTCGTGAAGGGGAACACTTGTTTGGAGTTGCACATATTTATGCTTCCTTCAATGACACTTTTATTCACGTGACGGATCTTTCAGGGAGAGAAACCATTGTTCGTAGAACAGGAGGCATGGAAGTAAAGGCGGATCGAGACGAATCTTCTCCTTATGCGGCGATGACAGCAGCCCAAAAAGTTGCAGAACGCTGTAAGGAAGTTGGAATCACAGCGCTTCATATTAAAGTGAGAGCAACGGGAGGAAAGCTCACAAAGACACCAGGCCCTGGTGCTCAATCGGCAATGAGAGCTTTAGCTCGTTCAGGATTGAAAATTGGTCGAATTGAGGACGTAACACCTATTCCTACCGACGGTACAAGACGAAAAGGTGGCAAACGTGGTAGAAGATTATGAGAACTTTGTTTTATGACATGGAAGCAAATAAAGAAAATCCAAGAGCTTCTTTAAGGAAAACATCGTTTTCATTGTTTTACTTGTTAAAAGTTTTCTATTATTTGGCCTAAGATTCATTTTCTTGAATGGCCATGCCGATCGCTTTCCTTTCTTCGCAGCCATCGTCGGTGATATCTTTTAAAAGTGGCTTTTTCTCTAAGAATGAGCATTCTGTACACTATAGAAACAATTTGCAAGTTAACAAGATTAGTATACACTTAAGAAGACGTCCTAGAAATATTATTCATCGAGTACTTGCAACAGATACGCTGGTGAACGCTTCTTCCCAGACTGTATCCGATTTATATGACTCGAAAACGAAATTGGATCGAGTAGTTTGTAAATTTGGAGGAAGTTCTTTAGCCAATGCAGAACGTCTAAGAGAAGTTGGTAAACTTGTCCAGTTACAAATAAAGAATTCCAACAAGCTCCCGATAGTTGTGTTGTCAGCAATGGGTTCAACGACCAATGAACTATTAGCAGCAGGAAACTTAGCTTTAAAAGAAGGTATTGTGGATATCTCTTCTATCCGAAAGAGAGCATATGCTGCTTGTGAAGAATTGCAGCTTTCCAAAGAAGATTTGGTGGATCCCTTACTTACTACGTTGGACCAGCTATTATTAGGAGTTAAGTTTATTAAGGAGCTTTCTCCACGAACCAAAGATCATTTAGTTTCCTTTGGGGAGCGTCTTTCAGTGAGAATATTTGCGGCATATTTACGTCAACATGAAGGATTACCTAGTGAAGCCTTTGACGCATTTGATGTGGGTTTTGTCACCAACTCGAACTTCACGAACGCTGACCTTTTGGAAGAAAGTTTTTCAAATATATGCTCATGTTTCAATCGTTTTATCAAGAGCCATACTTTAGCTGTCATCACAGGTTTTATAGCAAAAGATAAAGAAGGAAATATTACAACTTTGGGTCGTGGAGGAAGTGACTTGACAGCATCTGCACTAGGAGCTGCACTGAAATGTAGTGAAGTGCAAGTTTGGAAAGATGTCGATGGCATCTTATCAACGGATCCTCGAATAGTCCCCAATGCAGTTCCTGTTCCTTCTGTTTCTTTTCAAGAAGCATTTGAAATGGCGTATTTTGGAGCCAAAGTGCTTCATCCTATTGCCATGCAACCAGCCATGAGATATAATATTCCAATTCGTGTGAAAAACTCTTATAATCCGAATCATCCTGGAACAGTTATTCTTAGTAAAAGAGAACACCCTTCTGACAATCCAGTTACTGCCATATCTTTAAAACGCAAATGTCATTTGGTCGACATTGAATCAACAAGGATGCTAGGAGCACATGGATTTTTGGCAGAAGTATTCAAAGTATTTGCTGAAAGACGTGTTTCAATAGATGTCATTGCTACATCTGAAGTTTCTGTATCAATGACATTGGATCCCAGAGCATTCAATGCTAAAGACCAAGAAGAACTGCAAATGGAATTGAATAAGATTGCAAGTGTCAATTTTTCTGGAGAAAAAGCTATCATTTCTTTGGTTTCCAATGTTTCTCGTTCTAATGAAATACTTGCAAGAGCCATGCATGTCTTGTGGAAAGAAAAGATTGATGTGGAGATGATATCTCAAGGAGCTTCCAAGTTTAATATTTCTTTTATCGTCGAAGATGTTCATGCTGACGCCGCAGTGAAAGCCATTCATCAAGAATTTTTCCTTGTTTAGCGAAAGAAGAAGAAAGAGACAAAGAGAAATAGAATATGAAAGATTCAAATTGTTTTATTCTTTTTTTCAGGGAATGTATATTTTATTTCTTTGGGGACAGACAGAGAACAATATCATTTTTCATATCCGAGCATCTTTTCATTTTCCACATCAGTAGTATCTGTTTTGTTTGTAATTGTGCTATTGGCATCGGAAGCATGATAAACAATCAGTTAGATAGATTCTATGCTGTTAAATATTGAATCATGGAAACATACCTTGCTTGGAACAATTTGGACAAGAAAAACATTTTCTCTCCTTGCACAATGTAGGAAAAGTTAGTAGGGCAAGAGGAGAGACTACACTCTTCTTTCTTTCTCTCTCTCTCTCTCTCTCTTTTACACAAAAATCCCTTTGTGCGCATGTGTGTCAATGTTTGTGAGCAATGGATGTAGAGAGCAGCAGAGAAGAGGGAGAAAAGAATGGTTTCAAGAATGGTCTGTTGACACTGTTAACAAGTAATTCTAAACATTATTATGTGGAGAAACTTTATAAAAGTCCTTTTGCAACAAGTTGTATTTTTGAAGTTCTATCTTCAATACAAAAGACCGTACTGTCCCGTTTATTATTTGTCGATGTGGTTCCCATGCAGTCAGTGTTCAACTGGTTTCAAAAACTAAAATATTCTCAACTTCAAACGGCTGTGAATGAACTAGTATCGTTAAAGATAGTACACAAGAAACAAGAGACGCAGGATTCAGTTATGCTTGAAATCCATCCTTCGTTCCAGAAAAGTTTACAGCAAATGATATTTGGGAAAGCCACTTCTCCTTTTGATAGGCAAGAAATGGAGAACGAACAACAAGAAGTCTCAACAACTTTGCACAATAGTAATCAGGAGACAAAAGACACGACACTATTAGAACAGCACTCTCGTCTTTGTTGGAATAAGATATGCCACTTCTTAGTTGGTTCTTGGAATACAAAGGAAGAAGTACCATCTTCAAAAATAGTAGAAGATATTGCAATGCGGACTTTTGGAAGAGTTTCAGGACGGGTTTCGAATAACTCAATTAGGCTTTCAGTTTCTTTTAAAAGATATGTTAGAACAAATATGGTTCATTCTGCATGGTTGTCTATTTTCTGTTGCCCATGAAACAGAGACACAAGAGTTTAAGGAGACTCATCAGCAAACTCATGTGGAAGAACTATTAGAGTTGTTTTTTGAACTGAGTTTCTGTGCGCCTGGGAAACCCTATCCAGCGAAAGCATTATCCAAAGTACAAAGAAACGTTATGCCTTTATTAGTGGACTTGGGTTTGTTGTATAAGAATGCAGAAGATGCTGAATACTTCTATGTAACTCCAATGGGAATCCATTTGGTTAGTTCTGTTGATTGGACCGAAGAATATGAAAAGAATATTCAATGGAAAGACTTTTCAGTTGTGTCAGAAGACTGCAGACTGATTGTCCAAACGAATTTTCGAGTTTATGTTTATACTAACTCTGCTTTTCAAATTTCCTTATTGTCATTATTTATACAATTCATCTATCGACTCCCTAACCTTGCAATTGGTATGATTACAAGAGAAAGTATTCGAACAGCTTTAAGTAACGGAATAAGTGCAGAACAAATGATATCTTATTTACAAAAACATACTCATTCAGTAACCAAAGGGAAGCTTCCTTTGACAGTAATTGATCAAATTCGATTATGGGAAGCACAACGTTTTCGTGTGCATATGACAGATGCCATTTTATTGGATCATTTTGAAAGTCCACAACAGTTTGACAAGGCTGTCTCATTTTCCAAAGAATTGGGTGCTTACTTATGGAGTAATGAACATGAATGTACGTTAGTAATTGCCCAAGCTGCTGAAGCAGCAATGAAGCAGTTTCTACGAGGTCGTGAAAAAGTTTGATTGGGTTTTCATTGAATTATAGAGAAGTGAACATTAGTGATGGCTCAGTCGTTGGTAGAAAAGGTCGATGAACTATTCGAAGCTAGAACTTTTTTCTATTTACAAAACTTTCCTCGAGCAAAAGAAGAAGCTTTATCAAGTGAACCCTCGTCTGCAGAACTCGTTTTGGAAAAGCAAGTGTTATTGGGTCGAATAGATATTGCTCAAGGGAACTATGATGAGGTTTGTTGTACACGGCCATGTGTTTTCACCCATAGTATGTGGATTGACACGATTTTCTTAGGTTATTGATTCTCAAAAAGACGCAACAAACGAGGATTTAATGGCGCTAAGACAGTATGCTGTGTATTTGAAGAATCCCATAGACACGGCAAGTGCCATTCAACAACAAATACAAGATTGGATGCAAAGTAATAAAGGTGATATTGGAGGAGCGAAACAGATACTCTACGCAAGTATTCTGGTCCATCACGGTCAATATGAACAAGCTTTAGAGTTATTGCGTCATTCACCGACATTGGAAACGGCTGCTTTGGAGGTTCAAATCTTACTTGGAATGAACCGAATAGATTTGGCAAAGAAGCTGGTAGAACGTTTAAATCAATTGGAAGGAGATGCCATACTAACTCACTTAACCACTGCTTGGCTATATTTAGCACAAGGTGCTTATAGAGAAGCCGCTTATATATTCAGTGACTTGTCCGAGCGTCATGGTTCTTCGGATATGTTGATGAACGGGATAATTACTACTCATTTAGGAGAACAAAGGTATCAAGACGCAGAGAATATTTTGAAAGAATTGCTTGCAAGGAATCCAAACCATCCACAAGCACTATTGAATTGTATTTTATGTGGTTTGCAGTTAAGAAAACCGAAGGAACAAGTCGATGTTTATAAACAACAGTTGAAAAGAATATGGCCAGATTGTCCTTGGTTGAAAGAGTTGGAACAAATGGAAGACAAGGTGAACAAAGTCTTACTTGAATATTTGTAATAAAATGCGATTGTTTTGGATGGTTGAATGAGACGAGTCGTCGATTTGGACTGACGATGCAGTAACCATCGACCACTTTTCCAATGCTGATATGCTTATGGAAACAAAGTTATCGCAGCTTTTGTAAATAAGAAACTAGGCTGAATAGTAACAGTCACACACAACAGGATATAACTGGAATGACCACTCGTATAAGGTTTTTGAGGGAACACTGGTCTCTTGCATTGACCGGTTACAAGCAAGTAGAAGACACATTGATGGAGAGCAAAACCTGGTGTAAACACATATTTCCTAGTCATTGGCAAAAGTCATTTGTTAGTACAGAGACCTCTTATGAATGACAGCAAGAGAGCTACAAAAAGAAAACAAGAACAGAAGAGAGCTTTGTAACAAGAGACGGCTGGGTTTCCCGTCCTTTGCTGACAAGCATGCAATAGGGAAACCACAGTGGATACTGATGAAAACAGTTTTGAAACAAAACCTGCACACAAGAGCGCAGACAGAGGAACAAAACCTTCGAGAAGCATTTCAAGAGGATATATGGGATGACGGAGAAGCGTATGACCCCGAAGGAGATTTAGAGTTGGCATATTTACAGTCTCGTTACTATTCAACAGAAAACTATTTGGCCAATGCTGCAATAGTCAATGAAGCTTTGGAAAATCCTTACGAAATCTTCGAAGAACAGGCAGGTACCGAATACTCTATGGAATATGCACCAAAACAAGAGAATGAGGAGTTGTTGGATGTATTTCAGCTTTCTTTGAAAAGAGAATATAAATATAATCAAGTGACACCTCATGCTTTAGATAGAAGTCGCTTGTTGCTTATTGTCAAAGTGAAAAGACGAGAAATTGAAGACCCCAATTATGCTGAAGAACTTCATTTGGAGTTTTCCTGTCTACAAGAATCACTAGACCGATTTCGGAAACTGCTGGAGACAGCCATGAAACGTGGAGATATTTCATGGTTAAGTCCTGCACAACGACTCATTTTAAGTTGGCTTAGTCCTTTGGCATTTGTAATCAAGAAAGAACAGCAGCGTTTGAATAAGAGAGTTTGTTTGACAAAAGATGAAGACAATCTTTTGCGGATGGAGCCTGCAAAGTTGGCATTAATAACCATTCAGGAAACACTTCGTCTAACAGTCCCGAAGAAAGAAGGTGTTCCCTATCTCAACCTTTGTTTGGAAGTTGGAAAGGCAGTACAAACACAATGTAATGCTGAAGAACTAGAAAAGTTGAGAAAGAAGGTTCAGAGTGGCACTGATTCGATGGAATTGGAACACAAGTCAACCCAGATAGCGACCGATACGAATGGACTACAAGAAACAGTTGGCTCAGATACCACAAATGATGACAAGAATAAGAGCAGTTTTAAACTTCGATTGAAGAAACTGAATGACTTGATGAAAAGCAGCCGAAACAATAAGGAAAGAAATACTTATTATATCAATCGATACGCCTATGAATTAAGAGGAAGTTCTGCATTTTGGGATAAATTATGTCTTTTACGAGTTGGTAGTCGTTTGGTTGATATGTTGTTGAAGAATGTTCCAACCCAGGATAACGTGAGTGGCGCCAAACAGAAGGAACAAGTCAGCTTTATACCTGCGTTTTGGCATAAGAAAGTAAAGCAACGTGGAAACAAGATACAAGGATTAGTAGGGTGTAGAGAGTCAGTCTATGAAATTCTTTCTCGAGACGTTTCTAATCCTTATGCGAATCCCATGCCACGGTTGAGACCTATGGTAGTTGTACCTAAGCCTTGGACAAGTCCAAGAAATGGCGGCTATCTAAGGATTCCATCAGATTTGATGCGATGTGAACATTCTCATAAAAGTCAGTGGAATGCCTTGAAGACAGCTGATCTTTCAAAGGTCTATGAAGGCTTAAACGCTTTAGGAAAAACGCCTTGGCAAGTGAATACTGCCGTTCTTCAAGTTGCCGAAGCACTTTGGGAGCGTGGAGGAGATATTGCAGGACTAGTAAGTAGGGCAAAAGTTAACTCACCAGATATCGATCCCCAAGAATATGCTGCCTTATCTCCAGTGGAGCGATATCGAATACGTTCACAAATAGAACAGACTAAGAAATTAAGTGCAGAAAGACATGCTTTGAAATGTCAGACAGACATCACTTTACAGGAAGCAAGACAAGTAAGTCATCATTGTTTTTATTGAGACGTTAACTAAATGGTTAAAGTTTTCAAAATATCGTTCTTTCTATTTACCGCATAATCTTGATTTCCGTGGTAGAGCCTACCCAATCCCTTCAACACTCCATCACATGTCTTCTGATTTGCATCGAGGCTTGCTGACCTTTGCAAGTCCTGGAAAGCCATTAGGAGAAAGAGGCATATTTTGGCTCAAAGTTCATATTGCTAATTTGGCTGGTCAAGATAAGTTATCATTTGAAGACCGGGTTTCGTGGACAGAGAATTATGTGGATAGAATTATTCAAGTCGCCAAGCATCCTCTTGATCCTGAGAACCTGGAATGGTGGAGCAGTCATGATGAACCTTTTCAACTTCTTGCGGCTTGTATGGAATTTACAAACGCATGTAAACAGGGAATATCGCAAATGGAACAGTATGAATGTTGTCTTCCTATACAACAAGATGGTTCATGTAATGGACTTCAACATTATGCGGCTTTAGCTAGAGATGAAGAAGGTGCCTATCAGGTGAATCTTTTGCCTTGTGACAATCCTCAAGATGTCTATTCTGCTGTTTGTGATCGTGTTCGTACGTTGGTAGAAAGAGATATAAAGAAGGGAATCAAAGAAGCTGAGCTTGCTGTGCATTGTTTATCAAGAAAAGTAGTAAAACAAACAGTGATGACTTCGGTGTATGGAGTGACTCTAATTGGTGCAAGACTGCAAATAGAAAATCGATTGAAAGAAGGAAAACTTGTTGATGAAAAGGATGTATTCAAAGTGAGTTCATATTTAGCAAATCGGACATTGGAAAGCATTGGCAACTTGTTTGAAGTTGCTGACCGAACCATGGAGTGGTTAGCAGATTGTGCACAAAAGATTGCCCAACATAAACAAGCAGTCAGTTGGATCACACCTTTGGGACTTCCTATTTATCAACCCTATCGGAGTAAAGCCAGGTTGGATTTGAAGACTGCTATGCAAATTGTTTCCATGCAATTATATGATGAAAGTCTTCCAGTAGAGAAAAGAAAGCAAAGAACTGCATTTCCTCCCAATTATGTTCATTCATTAGACTCGAGTCATATGTTAATGACTGCTTCCGCATGTTGGAAGGAAGGGATGTATTTTGCTGCTGTTCATGACTCATTTTGGACCAGTGCAGCAGATGTGGATAGAATGAATCAGATTCTTAGGGAAAGCTTTGTAAGATTGCATTCCAACAATCTCTTATGGGAATTATTTGAATACTTTTGCAGTCGTTATCCCCAAATTGAGTTTTCTCCACCTCCACAGAGAGGAAATTTGGATATTCGAAAAGTATTGGATGCACCGTTTTTCTTTGATTGAGACGTTAGACTTTGGAAGGAATGAAGTGACAATAAGTATAACTAATTTAGAAGCTCTATAACTGCTGTAATACCTAGAGGAGAGAATGGTATAGAATTTATAGGGAGGAACTAGTATATCCAGTATAGGTGTAAAAACAATTCTTCGACCCACTTGGAACAAAGATAATCTTATTTCTTATAAATAACGACTTCTTTCATGAGCTCTTTCATATTTTTGGCGCCATAAATGCATCGGGTAGTCGTTCAATAGTATACCGATGTTGCTTAATATACATAATGGGCACACCAGGAACCTTTCTCAATCTTCTTTTCAAATCTTTGTCGCATGTACCAACAATGTACACTCGGTTCTCTTGCACTCGTTCAACGAGACAGTCATCAGCATAAGTACCCTGTCATATGACATGCGTCATATCACTCATACAAACTCTTTAAAAGTAAGACTTACCTGATGAAAACATTTGAGACGAACAAAGCGCTTGTCTCTGGCAACTTTCAAAGCCAGTCGATATTTGCTTCCTAGTTTTTCTAGTTCGGCCATCACACAGTCCGTCACACAAGCAACACAAGGAGCAAATAAACAATCCATCATGGCTTTCAAAATATCTAACTTGTTTACTACACTAAAATTGATAAAGTTGGTATCCATCAACACATGAAAAGGAGGTCCTAAGGCCGTATTGTACGAAAAGAACAAACTAGTGGGAACAGGTAACTCTTGTAGTTTTTCTTGGTCTTTTCTTTGGTTCAGTATGGGAGCTGCATCTTGTTTGCTCCACTGTTTTATTTGCAACCTTTGATCATTTGGGTTTAAGCGTCTTTGAACTTGAGCAAACTTGCGCGTTCGTTTCATGCGTCCCATGGAGAGAGTTGGTATGTTCCCACAACAAAGAATTAGTCGTCATCCACCATTGAGCAATGACGGAAGAGCCTTTGAAAAACCGGTCAGTCAAAGAGGTGCCTATGCAGTTTTTCAAAGGTATATATTGCTTTTATCATATCAATGAACTATGTGTTGATGTAACATTTTTCTGATATTAGTTTCTGAGAATTTTGTTTCTTCCGCTTTGGCAACACTGATCACCAAAGCAATGTTACAACCAGTCGATACCTGTAAAACAAGAGCTCAAAGTGCTAGAAAGTTAGGATTTCGTGTTCATTTTTTCCCTATTTTGTTCGATGCGTTGAAAAAGGAAGGAGTCAAGTCACTGTTTCGTGGTTTACCCGCTGCATGGTTAGGTTCGATTCCAGCACAGGTAGTGCTACTTTTGTTTCTAATTGCCTGTGGTTTAAAGTTGAACCTTATATTTTCTAGTCAATGTACATAAGCACTTATGAAAGCTGTAAATATTTTCTATTGGAGAAAACTCATTTTCTACCTAGAAATGTTGGTATTGCATTGGCTGCATCGGTAGGTGATATGATAGCTGGTTTTGTAAGAGTTCCACCCGAAATGGTAAAGCAACGACTACAAGCTGGTATTGAAGGATCAACTTTTTCAGCTGTGCGAAAAATTTTCCAAAGTCAAGTATGTTTCGTCATTTCCTATTGCTTCTTCATATTAACGAAATTTAGGGTATTAAAGGTTTCTATAGAGGGTATTTTGCACAAGTGAGTCGAGATGTGCCGTACGCCATACTATTGTTTTTAACATATGAAAATGCCAAACTATTATTATCGTCATCTCAAAAGAATAGGACCAGAGAAAACTTTCTTCAAGGCGCTTTGGCTGGAGGAGTAGCTTCCTTTTTTACTACACCACTAGACGTTGTGAAAACACGAATCATGACGAGCTCCTCTAGATATCATGCATCGAGTTTTCATCAATGGGCACGGATATTTGATAAGATAATCAGAGAAGAAGGTTACCAGAGTTTATGGCGAGGAGCTGCTCCTCGTGTTGCCTACAAGATATGTTCTTCTGCCATTTTCTTTGTTTGTTTAGAATTTTTCCGAAATCAAATGCGTTGGAAAAGATATTCAAAATTGCAAGAAAAATGCTAAGTTTCTTACGCGCCATTTTCTGGAACGGCATTTTTGTTGAGATTCTTTTAGGAAAGCATTGACGTAGGATGTCTGTTCCACTGGATGATTTTTACCGAGTCAAACGGGTTCGGTATAAGGATAGAAACGTTGCAATATGTTTACAAAATCAGAACGGTCCTTGTCCGTTGTTAGCTATAGGTAAAACACTTACTGGGAAGCAGTTTAGTAGAATGCTAACAATTGGGTGATGGTTTCTAGTGAACTGTCTGCTGTTGAGAGGAAGCATAGAAATCCACGAGGATATTGCTTATGCTTCTTATCAGCAGCTTGCAGAAATGTTGACAGACTATTTATTTAGAACGCACGAAAACAGTGCTGGGGAAGATGCCAATTTGGCACAAATTGTGATGGACGTTGTAAGCATCATCCCACGACTGCAGACTGGTGTCAATGTGAACGTGCGGTTTAAGCACTGCGAATCTTTTGAGTATACTGTTGAGCTGTCTGCCTTTGATGCTTTTCGTGTACGTCTGGTACACGGTTGGATTGTGGACTCAAAGGATAGTGCACTGCAGTCGGTTATTGACGACCTTTCTTATAATCAACTCGTTGATTTTGTCGTTTCAAACGATGAAATTAGGGAACCAGTACATGAGCCGAAAGTGGAAAAGGATGCAAGCCAAGAAGATGTATCGACGGCGTCACATTGTGAGGATGATAAAGTGAAGAAAGATGAAAAAGATGGGCGATCAACAGAGCCTCAAGACACTGAACATGTGGGAGTTTCTAGCGATTCTATTTTGAAAGCACCGACCGATGAAGTTTTGAAAGAGGACACCGAAGGGAAGTCGAATCAAGTAGGTTTGGTTGATGATGAAATTGATTCTATCTTGAAAGAATCTGTATCTAGCACTGACCCGAAGAGAGCACCTAAAAATATGAACGAAAACCCACCTGTAACAAAAGAATCGGGACAAGAAGGTGTAACCTCTTCGTGTTTGGGAACAGATGAAGCAAGAGGAGCCTCTCCTATTCCTACAGAAGAGTTGACGGCGTCTGAACATGTTTCAGAACCGAAAGAAGAAACTGGGGCACAAGAACATACAGTTGAAGAAAATATCTCATCAGATATAAAACAAGAAACGTACAGTCCTAGAACCAAGTCCGCCATTATAAGAGAGTTCTTAGCAGATACTAGTAATCAACTAACTAATTGTGGATTAGAAGAGCTAAAAAGGACTGTACAGGAAGATGAGTTGTGTGTCTTTTTTCGAAACAACCATTTTTCAGCAATGACAAAACATTTAGACAATCTTTATCTATTGGTTTCAGATGTTGGTTTTGCTGAAGAATCACAAGTTGTATGGGAAAAGATCAAGTCTATTCATGGCGACTCAGAATTTTTCAATTCTGATTTCCAATCAGCAATTAGTATGAAAGATAGCTTATCAAATCCCTCAGCTACGTCTGTGAATACAGATGAACAGTTAGCTGCTCAACTACAAGCGCAAGAAAATCAAGGATTAACATCATCAGCGAACAGAGATACTGATTATGAATTGGCGAAAAAACTTCAAAAAGAAGAACAGACAAAGTCAAGTCCCAGTCAAAAAGGAAATGTATCTAGTCATCATAGTCGCGCTTCACCAAAACATAACCCGAGTCATTCTCCCAAGTCAAGAGAAAAGTCGGATAAGAAGTCTGGGTGTAGCATTCAATAGTAATCATTGTCTATAACGATACTTGATACCAAATATTAGAACTCTTGCACAAAGAGCAATAAAATTGGGTATTTAAAGTTGTGACCTTATAGTTTCCGCTGGCGCAGTAACAAACTTGGTATTATTTATTAACCGTATTCAATTCTTATAGTATAGCAACTTTAAAGATTCTTTATGATTACATTTTGGTTTGTTTTTCTATTCTCTCTTTCTTGTGCATTTCTACTCACCCCTAAAATCAAAAATCAACACGAAATTTAGTGAACATGCAAGTGCTTTCTACCTTTTCAAGAGGTCCTATTCGTTCCCTCATAAGACAATATTACTCCTTGGAATGGAAAGAACATGCTATTAATAATACAAAAAGATACGTTTCATCAAACTCGAGTTCTCAGAAACCATCCAAAACTGTTCCGAAAGCACCCGAACCTCCACGAAGAGTGAGCCTGAATGATTTGAAAAAGTGGAAAGCAAGCGGAAGAAAAATTGTTATGGTTACTGCTTATGATTATCCTTCAGCTGTACATGCTGATCTTGCTGAAGTAGATGTAGTTTTGGTTGGTGATTCTGTGGCAATGGTTTCTTTAGGGCACGACACCACGCAACAGGTAGGAAAATGATAGTTGGTTTACTTTGTGCAGAATTGTAGTTATTTTCTATATAGGTTACTATGGAAGATATGATTCACCACTGCCGTGCAGTTGCTAATGGTTGCAAGAGACCATTAATAGTAGGAGATATGCCTTTTGGAAGTTATGAAATTTCACCAGAAATAGCGATGCAGAATGCCTATCGTTTAGTGAAAGAAGGACATGTTGGTTGTATCAAGTTAGAGGGTGGTAGAAAGCTGGCGAATACGGTATATCGTATTGTTCAAGGTGGTATTGCAGTCATGGGTCATATTGGTTTGACTCCTGCCAGTGTCAGTGCTATTGGAGGATTTCGTTCATTTGGTAAAAACTATGAGGAAGCAAAAGACATTTTGGAAGATGCGTTGGCTTTAGAGGAAGCTGGTGCGTTTGCTATTGTCGTGGAATGTGTTCCTGAGATAGTTGCCAAGCATATTACAGAGTTGATAAATATACCCACTATTGGTATTGGAGCTGGGAAATATACTTGTGGACAAGTATTGGTGTATCATGACATGTGTGGCATGTTACAACATCCGCATCATGCCAAAGTCACTCCAAAGTTTTGTAAGAAATATGCACAAGTAGGGTATGCCATTCAAGAAGCCTTAGAAACTTATCGTGATGAAGTGAGAAATGGCGATTTTCCTTCCGAACAGTATAGTCCTTATGAAATACCAGAAGAAGAGTATATAAAATTCAAAGAGCAAGTGCAAATCATTGGTAATGCGAGAAGAAACAAACATGCGAAAGAGAAGAAAAACAAAGAAGAATCATTTGCTTTGTATGGGAAGTAATCTTTTGGAATGGTTTCGGTCAACTTCATAGGTAGTCTTTTGTTTCTCTCACGACCAAAACAGTCGAATACAAGAAACAAATGCCCACACAATAAGCAGTATAGCTGTTATACAGTTGGCTGTTGGAAACAAAGGCAGTACTTGAATATTCTCTTGTCATATCGTCCTGCTGTTGTGCTAACTCGAGAACCATGGAAAGATGAACAACTGCGTCGTTTGTTAGAAAAGAAAAATATAAAGTAGGCTAATAACTGTCCTTGCTTGACTATTATTTTTGTATCATTCTTATGACCAAGTAGAACTGTTTCTGTACCTTGTGTGAAACAGGAGACAACAGAAGCTTTAGATGACTTTGTACAGTCTCTGCAAAGTGAGGTGGATGGGAGTTTACACTATGTTATAGTAACTTCAACAGAAGCTGCACGATTAGTAGCAGATAGTTGCAAGTTTGTTTGTATTTGGTATATTTGACTGAGACTGAATTTTCTTATTAGAAGGATAGGTCGTTTTCCTCCATCCTTTTACCTGGCTGCAGTCGGAATGAGTACTGCTCGTCAGTTGAAGTCTTTATTGAAAGATGGCGAAACGAACTCTTTCATATTTATTCCTTCTAAAGCAACTGGTGAAGCTCTAGCTGAAGAGTTACCAGCATTAGCGCCTCAAACTGTTGTTTATTATCCAACATCCCTGTTGGCAGCTAATGTTGTGGAAAAAAGATTAACCGAAAGAGGTTTCTTTGTAAAGCGTTGGAATATTTATACAACTGTGGCAACTCAGTGGACTGAGGAACAAAGACAAGTAGCGGAAGAAGCACAAGTTGTTGCCTTTGGCTCTCCTTCGGCAGTTCGAATATGGACAGAGAGAGTATCAAAGAAAAGGATTGGAGTTTGTATTGGTGAAACTACTGCGAAAACTTGCCAAGAATTGGGCTTTGAGTCTGTTGTCTTTGCCAAGCAACCTGGTTTGGAAGGATGGGCCAATGCTGTGGAAGAAGCTCTACAACAAGTTGTTGCATAACAAGACGAGCTCTGTTATTATGTTGGAAACGTATCTCCTTGGATAAGAAACAAAAAACAAGAGAAATACAAATAATAGTTGGGAGCCATGTCGTTGTTGATTGAACCAATCATCCTATCGCAATTTTCACCAAAAAAGCTATCAGTTTGTTTTAGTTTCCGCCTCTTAAAGCAAGTACTAAATGTAAAACTGATCCTCCTTCAATATTATAGTCTCTTGCAGACTTGTCATCGGCTAGTTGTTTCCCTCCAAAAATAAGTCGTTGTTGTGCTGGAGGAATTCCTTCTTTCTCTTCCACTCTCTCTTTGATTCGTTCAATCTTATCAGCAGGTTCAATATCAATTTCTATTTCTTTTCCAGTGAGTGTCTTTACTTTGACCAACATGTTTAGTTATTCTATCCGGTCTTTTAAAACTACTGTTTTCAACAATTCAATCAATCAATCAACCCACAACATTGTGAAAAACGCCCACACATGCGAAAGAAAAGATCATCAGCCACACTCACAGGCACACACAAGAGAGAAAACGACAGAAAGAGAGAAAAATGAGAGAGAGAGAGAAAAAAAGAAAAAGAAAAATCAGAGAAAGAAATGCATTTCACATTTATTTCTTTATTTGGTCTTCGTCGTGCCAACTATTTTGTCCTTTTGTGACAATCGTTCTGCATGATAATCTTGCATACAGATAACACTTGGTTCTTGTGTTTGTAAAATTCTAATTCCTTGAGCAGCAACTCTTGCAGCAGCCATTGTTGTAATGAGAGGAACTTTAAATTGAATAGCAGCCCGACGAATTTGTTTCTCATTCTCGGTATCCTTGTCTATTCCAGGCGTCATAATAAACAATTGTATTTCTCTATTCTTTATCCTATCAATAATATTTGGTCGTCCTTCTCCTACTTTCAAAACCAATTCCACTTGACTAGGATTCAATCCCATCGCAATCAGATGCACATAAGTTTCCCGAACAGCAAGTATCCGAAACCCCAAATCTATCAAGTCATGAACCAAAGTAGCTCCCATTTTCTTATCTTGTTCTGCGAAAGATATTGCTATAGTTCCTTCTAATGGTAAAGGACTTCCTGCTGCTATTTGTGCCTTGAGAAAGGCAGCTGGATAAGAATAGTCAATGCCCATTACTTCTCCAGTAGAACGCATCTCTGGTGACAGTAACATATCACTTGTTGGAAACTTATTAAAAGGTAATACTGCTTCCTTCACTGCAGTGTGTTTTGGAATTATCTCATAGTTGAGTCCAAGTTCTTTTAATGTTTTGCCAATCATTACCATCGAAGCAATTTTTGCCAAAGGAACTCCAATAGCTTTGGATACAAAAGGTACTGTCCTTGAAGCTCTAGGATTGGCTTCCAAAATAAATACTTGTTCTCCTTGAACAGCCCATTGGATATTCATTAAGCCAACTACTTTTAGTCTTTTGGCAAGAGCAATAGTCCATTGTCGAATAGTTACCAATGCACCATAAGGAATGGTTTGAGGAGGAATAATACAAGCAGAATCACCTGAATGAATTCCTGCTTGTTCAATATGTTCCATAATGCCACCAATGACAACTTGACCAGTAGAGTCTCCTATAGCATCCACATCCACTTCAATAGCATTCTCTAGAAAATGATCAATCAAGACAGGATATTCACTTTCCACAACAACAGAAGCATTCATATATTTCGACAAGTCTTCCTTATTATGAACAATCTCCATACCTCTTCCACCCAAAACATAACTAGGCCTGACAACCACTGGATAACCAATCTCTGAAGCAACTTTTTCTGCTTCGGCTAAACTCTTCGCAATGCCATTAGCAGGCTGTTGAATATTCAATTCTTTTAAAATGTTGACAAATCGGTCTCTATCTTCTGCAATATCAATGGATTCTGGACTTGTTCCTAATATCACTGCATTGACACCAGCATCTTTGGATTCTTTAGAATGTAAGTATTTCTGTAAAGGCATGGCAAGTTTTAAGGGTGTTTGACCACCAAACTGAATAATAATACCATCCACTTTTTCTGCTTCAATAACATTTATCACATCTTCTAGAGTCAGTGGTTCAAAATATAATCGATCAGCAGTATCATAATCAGTCGATACAGTTTCTGGATTACTATTCATCATAATAGTTTCTACATTTGTTTCCTTTAAGGAGAAACAAGCATGCACACAACAATAATCAAACTCAATTCCTTGACCAATTCGATTAGGTCCACCACCCAAAATAAGTACTTTCCTTTTGCCACTGGAAGGAGGAACTTCGGACTCCATTCCGGCTGCAATTTCTTCTGCTGTACCCCATACCACTCTACTTTCATAAGTAGAATACAAATAAGGAGTGTATGATTCGAATTCTCCAGCACAAGTGTCAACTGTCTTATAGACTGGCCGCATTAGCAGACTTTTTCGATAAAGCCTCACTTGCTCTTCCGTTGTTTTCGTAGCAAATGCAATTTGATAATCAGAGAATCCTTTTGACTTGATTTCGAATAACTCTTCTGCAGTAATGGAGTCTAAAGAACGACTTTTCAATGAACATTCAGTTTCATACAAGTCATAAAGTTGATATAAAAACCATCTATCATATTTAGATAGCTCATATATCTCATCTATTGTGAGTCCAGCCATAAAAGCTTGTCTTACTCGAAATATCCTTTCAGGTGTTGGTGTCCTTAAAGCAGCTTCCAATTCTATCCGACTTGGAATATTTTCATCTTTTCCATCACAACCAAAACCCCAACGACCAGTTTCTAAACTTCTAATAGCTTTCTGAAAACTTTCACAGAAACTTCTTCCCATGGCCATTGCTTCACCAACTGAACGCATTTGTGTATTGAGTGTATTGGATGAACCTGGAAACTTTTCAAAGGCAAATCTAGGAATCTTTGTAACGACATAGTCCAATGCAGGTTCAAATGAAGCCGGAGTTTTCTTAGTAATATCATTTGGTATTTCAGGTAGACTCAATCCAACTGCCAATTTTGCAGCAATCTTGGCAATAGGAAACCCAGTTGCTTTGGAGGCTAATGCTGAAGAACGAGAGACGCGAGGATTCATTTCTACAATAACAACTTGTCCATCATTTGGGTTGACTGCAAACTGAATATTACTTCCACCAGTATCTACTCCAACCTCACGAATCACTGCTATAGCATAATCACGTAGCCTTTGATATTCTCTATCTGTAAGTGTTTGACAAGGAGCCACTGTAATGGAGTCTCCTGTATGAACTCCCATAGGATCAACATTTTCAATACCACAAATAATCACAACATTATCTGCACCATCACGTATCACTTCCAATTCATATTCTTTCCATCCAAGAAGTGACAGGTCCACAAGTATTTGAGAAACAGGTGAAGCATCTAAACCAGCCTTTGCCATCTCTTCATATTCTTCTTGATTGTATGCTATGCCACCTCCTGTTCCACCCAAAGTATATGCTGGTCTAATGATGAGAGGAAGCCTCCCAATCTTCTCAGCAACTTGCTTAGCTTCTTCAATGTTATTGGCAATACCTGATGGACAAGTCTTTAAACCAATGCGATCCATTGCGTCCTTAAATAACCGACGATCCTCTCCTTTCTCAATAGCATCAAGACGTGCTCCAATCAACTCAACATGATATTTATCCAATATTCCTTGTTTTGATAAAGCAAAAGCCAAATTCAATGCAGTTTGGCCACCCATCGTTGGTAGTAACGCTTGAGGGCGTTCCTTTTGGATAATCTTTTCAATGACTTCTGGTACCAATGGCTCAATATAAATACGATCAGCTGTTTCCAAATCTGTCATAATAGTAGCTGGATTGGAATTGATCAACACTACTTCATAACCTTCGGACTTTAAAGCCTTACAAGCTTGTGTCCCAGAGTAGTCAAATTCACAAGCTTGACCAATGACTATAGGACCTGCTCCAATCACTAGAATTTTTTTTATATCTGTTCGTTTCCTAATTCTTTTATAAACTTCTTTTGGTGCATCATTTCCAAGAAAAGGAAATGGATTGAATTCTACCATTTCCACACTCTGTCCATTGGTTGAACTAGGAACTTTATGACCGTCTTGAACACAACACAACCAACGGTTATTTTCTAAACTAGTAAAAATAAAAGTCTTTGGGTGACTTTTTTGTCTTGAAGAATTGGTTTGCTTGACGATGTACACTTTTTGATCCGATTCCTTTTTCCTAAGCCACGTCCCAAGAAAGTATTGGTATTTTCTAGGCATAATGTCTGCTTATCAACTTTTAAGCAATCTTTTGTATTTTGACTCCATGGCACCGTAGAATAGACAGTATGAAGGGCAGTAAAACAAGTGATTGATCCGTTGCCAGTGTTTCGCATGTTAACGGAAATATCGCTAAATCAATAATGTGCTGATATAAAGGAAATAGCATCAAAACTACTTTTGAATGGCCAAGTGATTCTTCAAGTTGTGTTTTTCTTTAAAAATGTGTTTTAAGAAATAAACAAAAGTATTGAAATGGCTGTGACAGCTGTCCTTTCATTTGATGGGAGACGACGTTGAGTTGAAAATCATTTTTTGTGGGGACGTGTGGTTTATTCTATTTTTAGTAAACATGTTGGCTTATGCACATTATGCTTCTGATCATACAACTGGGAAAGGAAACAGTGCAGTTACTGTACAACTGGAACTGAATAAACCTGCTTTGGAAATAGAATGTACTTATGGACCTTCGAAATCAACAAGAGCTTATCTTTCTTATAGTGTTGAAAGTGAAGAATTGAAGCATATGGGATTAGAACATAGCTTTAAAGGCTTTAAAAAGAATCAAATGGTCGATTGTACGTGGTTACCAAAAAGAGATATGTGTAATATCAAATACACCTTAGCACTAGATAAGGAAAATCAATTGACTGGCTATTTTTCCTTTCATGACTTTTCCAAAAGCAATTGGAATAAGCGTTCCGATAGATTGGAGCTGTTTAGTCGTTTACAGTCTCATAACACCCTGAGAATTCAATACGATAGGCAGTTGAAAGCTACCAAATTGAAACTTTCCCATCAGTTAGATCGAAGGAATACTATTGAAGGTGAATATAGTTATCTCTCAAGTCATCGGCAGGGTGGTTCTATAGGATGGAAGCATCAGTCAAATCATCGAAACAATGTCAATATTTCTGCTGACTGGTCAAGTAGAAAATATTTAGTGGAATGGACAAACAAAACTGGTGATGGACCTTGGACAATGAAACTACAAGTACCTTTCCAACTTTCTTTGGACAAGACGGAAGTTTTATTAAAAAGAAGATTGGAATTCCTTCAGTCATAGAATGAGAATATCGTCTATCGACCCATCAATACAAGAAAGAGATAGTAATGAAGAATAATAAAATCTTTTTGTCGAAGAATTTAATCGTATAAACATTAATGCTTTGTGTCGAATGAAGGTTTGATTTCCAATACGTTTGCTAATTTCAATAAGCTGCAATGAGGACTTTCAACACATGTCATCCTTTTCTTTCTCTGCCCTCATGAATTGCCTTAGTTTTCAAACAAATCATGTGCCTTGATAATTGGTAAGAAAAGTATTTAACCTTCAAAATTTCTAGGACTGTTATCTTCGAAAGTTTGGTGATAAATATCATTAGATAGATTGTCACCCTGTATGGTAGGCAAAGTATTCCATGATAGATTTTCTTCAATCAAAAACGAATCGGCGGTAGTATTTTGCTCCATGTCATTGGAACCAACATATTCACTTCTATGCAGAGCAGAATACATTTCTGAACGCCGAGGTCCTTTTTCAAAACAAGTGGATGGAATAACTTCTGTAGGAGACTCTGGAGGAACAAATGGACACTCTTCTTTCACTTCTCCATTGGATACCTTAAAGATGGAACTTGATTCAGGTAACTTGCCGGAAACCTTTGAAAATGCCAATGATAAACGATCAGCGATGACTTGAAGATGGAAGCGTTCTAGTTTTTCTCTTTCACGTCGTGTCAATGCTTCCAATTCATCAAAATAATCCATTTTCATATCAAGCATTTTCAACTTTGCTTCTAATGCAACAGCAAAGAGTCGTTCTATTTCTCTGGAGGCTTCATCGGCTAGAAGTTTTCCTCTTGCACCAGCAGCAGCCAATGCAACTGCTGCAGCTGCTTGGACAGAGGCAGCATCTACTTGCAAGTCAGCTTGTTTTTTACTAGAAGAAACATTATCTTCCTTGGACTCATTCATTACTGCCACATCTTCTTTCTTCATTGATGCACTTTGAGAGCAATTCATTTCTGCAGCAACTGTTTCCGAAGCTGACTTTCCTACAGAAGAACGTAGAGTGGATTCCATACTTACAAGACGCTCACTGCTTCTTTTCACTTCGTTTTTCTTCATCAGAGTTGCAAGTGCCGCTTGAGCAGCTGCTGACGCAACTTCAGGTGATACCATTGAAGCAAGAAAGGCAATTTGTGCCATAATAGGATTCGCAGTATCTGCAAATGGTAATGGTTCACCGACAAAGGACTCCAAGTCTTCTTTCCCATCTGCTGCCAAACGATAATCATTTCCAAGTTGTTCATCTAAAAACTCATCTTCAATAGGCAACCGAATAAACTGCAAAACACATGCTTCTTTGCTCTTGGTCCCAACATGTTCTGCAACTGCATCCCAGTTTTCTCCATACATTTCTAGAGCTTCTAACAAGAGAAATGTTTCATTTTCAGACCAACGCTCGTCTCCTGTTATGCCCTCAGCAACCGATTTCATTGGAACAAACTGATCAGATGTAAACTCAGAAGGATATTTGCCTTCAGAAAAACATGTCGGACATAAATCCATGTCAGCATGATTAATGCAATGATATCTGAGCTTTGAACAATCACTTCCACAAGCATCACAGCGATATGTGACTGCA
The DNA here is from genome assembly GCA_006232345.1 of Galdieria phlegrea. NCBI lineage: Eukaryota > Rhodophyta > Bangiophyceae > Galdieriales > Galdieriaceae > Galdieria > Galdieria phlegrea. The sequence goes on from SDGA01000101.1 coordinate 206,834, forward strand.
GCTGCTGTTGCATATAATTCTCGGCGTGTCATTTGTGCTTCTGGAAGTCTATAATCAACACTTCTTTCTAACAAATCAGGATGCGAACCGTCATCAAAAAACAATAAACGTGGTATTCCGGTAGTAACAGTTCCATGCGAAGCCAAAGGCATCACAGGAGGAGAAGAGAAATTAGTGGCAGATGGCCTCATACTGGCATCTACACTAAAATTAATAAGACCCCAATGTTCAAGAAATGCATGAATTCGCATAATTGCACATGCATCTCCTGCCAAATGTCTTCGCACAGCTGTTACTGTTAAATAGTGTTTAGGGTCCGCTCTCCAAGACTGAACCATAAAGTTGCGATACTGCATATAAACTTCCGGTGTCTTTGATGGATACTGGCCACTGAAAAACTCCTCAAGTGCCTTTTTCTCAATATCATGTATGGAATCCATTCGAAACCATCTTGAATAGGAAGGTAGAGTAACTGGCTCTTCTGGCAACACAGCAATCAAATTTCCTGAATCAGGAACATTGTTATTATTTTCCTTCTCAGATTTAACTTGGGATTTAGAAATTGACTGTGAAAAGCTTTCCTCATCCTCGTTATTTGTATCGTTCCTTTCTTTTGCTTTTTGAACAGCTTCACTTGCAATTTCAGAGACATTTTCCACTTGCATGTTCAGAATAGCATTTGCATTTTCCCTCTCACCTGTTTCGGCATGTGACTCTTCTGTTTGCCCAGTCTATTTGGAAACTGTGATTAATAATGTTATCAATAAAGTAAACAATTGATTACTGACCTTGACCGAGTCACCTTTCTCGGTGAACGTCTTATCTACAACAATATTGTCTTCCACTTGCTTTTTATCTTGTGAAGCAACAGAGTTACTGATTCCTGTGGTTTCTTCAGGTCGTCTTGTATTATTCGGAACTTGCGCGTCTTCCTTTTCAAACCGCGCACTAGCCGTGTCTTTTGAAGCTAACTCTACCTTTCTTCTTTTACCACTTCAATATTATCTGCTTGTGCTTCAAAACTCGAGACGTTGTCAACCTCTTGATGTCTTTTCAATTCAGAGGTGCGTTTATTATCCGCAATGGTCCTAGTAATCATGTCTTCAGGTACTTCATAATCAAATTCATTAGGCCATTCATTGAACTTTTCTAAATCCAAAATAAATCGCATTTGAACGTGCCAAGGGCTCTCGGGAGGTTGTTCTTCTACTTCAGAACCTTCTACTTCGCTAGCAGGAATCCATGAATCATAACTATCTGGATAATACCACCAGTGGACAAAAACTTTATCATCTTTCTTTGCTGTTACTCGACAATATTCTTCATTTGACTGATCCTAAGAATGATATTAGCCAATGCTACTATGACAGAATGATAGATGACTAACAAACCTCAGACTCGGAAGGACTATCTATATCGGGCTCAATGATATGGGTCGCACTTGTGGCAGAAGACACAACGAGTCCTCCATGTTTCTGAACAATAGATTTTAATTTTGGTACCGAACTTGGAGGTACACTTCGTGAAAAGAATATCTTTTTTGTCGAGACGAGGCCGTTTGTTTTAAGCGTTTTATCGGCGTCTAAAAGCAAGCTCATGACAGTTTCTTTTCGGTCAGGGTTTAACACGTCAAGACGTCTCCAAGACATTTGGTTTTTAAGCTGCATACATAAACAGAGTAGTTTACAGAGGGCACCTTGTGGACTTTTGTTTCTAAAAACTGACTGCGGAAGCTTCGTCATAATTCTGCTTTCTACTAGAGAATTTTTTCCTAGGTTCATTTCCTGGAAGACGTTCAACTCTCCAGTCAAACGAGCAAGCATTGAAGCTGTAACTTCGTTGGGTTCAAAACCCAGTGTTTCTGACGACTGGCTTTTCATCCAAGCCACAATAGACTCAAATTCTTGTATGATTTCTGGTGTTTCATAAGCATCTACTTTTAAAGGACACTGTCTTGCAGTATCCATAGTTCTGTATATAAAAAAACAGAAAGCAATGTCAGCAATAATATTTGCTTCTAAATAGAAAGAAACCTTACCCAAAAGATATTTTTGGTGGGAGAAAAATTTGAGGAACCTTTTTTAAATAACAAAAGGGCAAATAGGAATGGTGGCGCGGTCAAACAAGTCGAACGGAGGTGGAGCAAGTTGGGAAAGAGGGAAGAGAGAGAACCCAAAACCCCAAAGGATAGAATGAAAGGGAACAGCAAGCAATTGAAAATTTTCTAATTTTCTTCTGGCTCATTGCCAATTGGATGAAGGGGACCCATTTGGCCCCGGCCCACTTGGGCCAAGTTCTCTTCTCCAGGGAAAGATAATTGTCCCTTCCTCTCATTTCTTTACTGATTCGAGGCAGCATGAAGAGATCCAAGGAAGGCATCCAAATCAATATTTTCAAGTACAACTGGAATATCTTGTGATTCATAAACAGAGTCACTTGATGCACCCGTAATTCTAGGGGTATGTCTTTGATATCTCTCCAATCTGACTTTTTTCCAGAAAGAGATAGCCACCCCATACTTAGCGAGCCTCCATGCAATACGCTCTGTAGCTGCTCTTGAAAGATAGGGTCATTCTTCATATTTTGCGTGATATCACTAATAGCATCTTGAAAATTTTTATTCCCATCGGAGGAGGTACTGCTCGTTCTATCTTGAGCTCTTTCGAGTTCTTCACAATGCCCTTGCTTTGATATAGATTTAGTAAATGTAACTCCAAAAGCTTTTCCCTGATCATGCAGCGCTGTTTCTTTCGAATGTGCTGTGTATGTAGTTTGAAGAGAATTGGAATAAGATACATTTGTGGTTTTCTTGGGAGCTAATGCAATGTTATGAATCTTTTCCGACGTTTTGAAGCCTATACAAATTCAATATACAAGTCACAACCATACAAGGTAGACTTGCCTTGATTTCTATCCAGCGGAGGATCAGCTCGGTTACGGTTATGAGATTCCGATAAACGTTTCTCTGAAAAGTTTTCTTGTGTACAGGGAAGACTAGCTATTTGCCCTTTACTATAAAAATTTTGTGGATTCAAGTTTTCTTGCTGACAAAGTGATCTCGGTCGTTTGACATTCGCAGGCAATAGCTCCTTGTCTTCCTTGCACACTTCTGCTATCTTGGACTCTTTCTTTGATGGTATCCACTCAGGACCCCATAAAGAAGATACTTCTGTAGTGAGAACCGAAAGTGTGCAAGTGAGTCCTTCCTTTTCTAAGAACCCAATAAACAGTTCTAAGAGTTCCTTTTTATAACATTTGCACTGTTCCATAGTATATAACAAAGAAAAAAATTTTTGCGCCCAAAAGAAACCAAAAAATTTTAAAATTTTTAATGAATTGCTTCATCTGTTTTCACTGTAGCCAACCATCAACCCACGAACAACTGTGCCTTTCTTTGGTGATAAAGACAACATCTTTATCTAGTCAATGAAAACTACAAAGCCTTGGCTTCACTCTTATGGGGAATCTTCAAAAATGGATTGTTTCTATATGCGTGAGTCGATTGAATATTAAAAACGCAAAATTAAAACGCTTACTGTAAGGAAGCATTTCTCGACTGTGCTAACAATCCATATCGCATACTCATATACAGCTGGCCGGTACTCTTCTTCGATTGCTCAACCTATCCAATTCACTATTCAAAATCACAAATGAAACAGAAAGAGGATACAGAACAACTTGCCTTTTTCTCCTGGTCCACAATAAGAGTTGAGGCTGCAGGAAAGGTAGGCATCCACTCTTCATAACACTTAGTCCAACGCAACTCAATAATCTGCTGTGAAGAGTCTTTTTTCGGTTCCTGAACCTGGTCGGTGCCTAACGTGGAAATCTTTCGAATCGACTTTGCAAAATAATTTGGCAACGATGGAGCTAGTATTTCCTCAAAACTCATATACAATAAAAGATCTTCAGGAGAAACATAAAACAATGTCGAATAGTCTTTTAGTGCATCTAGGGCGTCCTTGACAGTTCCGTTGCAATTATTTGAAACCAACGAATACCCGCGAGCAAGTTTTCCGAACTGCAACAACGAGTGTTATCCCATTTAGACAAAATATGGAAGTTGAAATACCTGAAAAATGAAGTTAGCTGTCACCTCTTCCAAGACATCAATAACCGAACTTTTCACAAAAGGCACAGCTGGCTCTGCCTTGGCGACCTCATGTGCTTGTTCGCTTGTTGTCTTGGGCTTTGGACGTTTCCCCAACTCCTCTTCAACTTGTGCTCTAACAATATGTGTCACCACAAGCCTACCTATGTGGGAAACATAACTTTCACTCATGACAGCACAGCAACCATTCACATTGGCATTAAATAATGAAACAAATTTTCACTGCCTCTTAACAAGTAATATGGAAACTAAGGCGTAGAAGTGTCGAGTAAGCATTGCAAAACATTTCTCTCTGTTTTATAAATACAATACATGCTGTTATTGCCAAGGATAGAAGTTGTTTTGTTGAAGTACTGGTCACAAGATGCTCAGAGAGAAGACCATTCATGAATTGTATGGTAATACAAGTGTCGCTCATCAAAGTGGTGTTCTATTTAGTTGTTGACTACACTTCAAGATACAAAACAATAAACTCTTTAATAATAAGACACTCATTTAAGACAAGGTTCCTCAGTCCATCAATCGCAAACGACACAGTTATAAAATGCTCTCATTTCAAAAACAGCCTTCTTCACATTTATTCTTTACTATCGAGAGGTGCTGTGGAAGCACGAAATTCAATCTCCTCTTGTCTGGTTGTTGTCTTTGCATCATTTCCAACAGATTGCTGCTCATCTGTGTCTGAATGATCACAGCCCATTTCTTCCGCACGGCGAATATATTCCTCTGCTTCCTTTCTTCCCATTTTCCAAATTCTCATCCATTTTGTAATCAAAGTGCGATCATCATAATAGATTGGCAACGCTGCACAAGCTTTAACTGCTTCTCCAGAATCAAAATAGCAACGAGCAAGCAACATCTTGGCATATTCTTGTTTGATACTATGATATTTTGATGGAGGCGCTGTCAACTTATATTTCAATAGGGTGAAAAGAGTAACTTTGGAGTTCCAATAAGCTTTGATTTCAGATTCTGTCAAACTGGTTAATCCCAGGGACTTGGCAAACTTTGCTGCGTATCGTCTTCTCAATTCATTATATCTCCTGTCCTCTCCACGAAGGCTGGTTTTCGAATATTCAGGAACGAATAGAACGGCAAGAACAAGTCCGAAATATTCCAAGCCTGCGTAAAACCATTGAATGTCTCTTAGAGCATCCAAACTTTCTACTCCATGTCCAAAGCCAGTCCACATGTAAGGGAACAGCGTGGTACCTAGAATACCTCCAACCTTTCCAAGAGCTGATGACCAACCATACATGGTTGCACGAATACGTGTAGGATAAACTTCCGCTGGGATCAAATATACTGGAATGAATACAAAATATTGGAAAATAAACACAAAGGTTTGCCACACAATGAAGCCAACTGGATGATGAGAAAGGATTAGATATATTCCTGCATTGATGAGCTGAGTTGATGCCAACCATGCCCAACCAAATACTTCTGTCTTTCTTCTACCAAGGCGGTCAACAACTAAAGAAGCAATAAATGGACCACTTTGATAAATGAGTCCTTGGACTAGACCAATCCAAGCAGTTTTAAAAAGGGAAACACCTGTCACTTTTTCCAGTATGACACCTGAAAAATTGCCTTGACTATAATTGATCCAATCGACTATCAACCACATGACAATAGTACCAACTGCTCGGGAACTAAAGTGGCGAACAATAACAAACAAATCCAAACCATCATAAAAGTTTTTGCGAAGTTTTGCATCCGTCTTGTACATTGCTGAATCACTCATACGCATTCGGAACAAAAGAACAATGATACAGGGAATCAAACCTAAGCCATAGGACAGTCTCCAAACAACTTGTGGATGACAACCAGGAAGACGGACACCAGTGGAGCTTCTACTGTCTAAAGTAACATTGCGACAAGCTGCTGCTATCAATATGAGTTGCAACAATGTAGGAGTGTTATTCCCAACAACCTCCATAAACATGACAAGCAAGGAGACTCTTCTTCCGCGATTTTTCACACTGACATCTTCACTGTCTTCCATGACATTGGGTACATTACAAGTGTATTCTCCTCCCATACCCAGTCCAACAATAGCTCTCGATACAATTATCATCCACATCATACCATCAGTAGAAGTACCATTGGCGGCTACTGACAGAACAGAACCAAAGATGACAAGACTGGAGCATAAAATGAGTCCAGCCTTTCTTCCCACAAGGTCTGCAATAAAACCAAACCCAATCAAGCCAAAAAGAACACCATAAAGTACGGCAGTACTCAGAGCAGACTGTAAGGTGGAACTGTTGTAAACTGTAGGATAAACGTCTTCATATAAGGTCAAGAGTAAAGACCCAACCTGATACATATAGCCATTTACTAAAAAGCCCAATGCTGTTCCTAAAGCATTAAACCTGATAGCATCCTTATTACTCTGGTTTTCTTTGTTTCCTTCTTCTTGTGAAGATGAGTTGTGTCCCCCTTGTCTGGATCCAAACCCTTGCTCCGGGTCTTCAGCATCTTGTGAAACTCTATAAACCACATCAGGTGCAATATCGGTGATTGGCTCGCTCATATTTAGGGATACAGTAAAAAGCAGAAACACCAAACAACACAAGAAGCGAATCGGCAACGGGGTGAATTGCCACGACCTGTCTTAAAACTATTCGTCGCGTTGTCTTTCTATTGGACACTATTATTGGAGAAGCGAAATGTCTTTTGTCTAATGGGCTTCATGGAATAGAAACGCATAGAAGTTGAATTGCCGCGCAGTCATGCCCATGTTCTTTGTAGACTTGCCTGTACAGTAAATTTTTCCAACACGTTATGTAATTCATAACAAACATTGATGAAAACAATGCTTTAATGGTTTCGCGTTAATGTTTCCACAGTTATTTATTTCACTTGAAACATTCACAAACAGTAAAATGAAACATCACTTTTACTTTTTGCTCATGTTGATTTCTGTAAACCAATAGCACGGGCATAAATCACCCAGGAGGCACCCCCAGCAATATTGTTTACAGTTCTCAGAATACCAGCGGAAACTTTTGCTACATTCAGAGGAGCAATGTGAAACAGCAGTCTTTCTGTTCCACTCAATAACTGATACCTAGGATTGGAAGAAACAAACATGAATCCTGCCCAAGCCAGACTATTGATAAATAAGTTTGGTAGTTGTCTAGGAGTTGATGTGTCTTTGAGGAGTTTTCGGCGCATAAACAACAGGAAATAGGCAAGACTTGTGCCAATCATGCTGCCTATGAAACCACAAGAAGCAAACAATGCTCCTTTATACAGAAAAGCTGCAATTCTTTGTTGAAGTGCAAATGGAACCGATGTAGAAGACGCTGCAAAACAGTGTGCTGGTAAATTGGTGAGCCACTGTTGCAATGGCGAGCGTGTCGGTGGCGTCTGAATACTTATAGATGGGGTTAATAACCAAACAAGAATAAAATTCATCGCCGCTCCAACTGCCAAGTCACAAGTTGCAAAATCTAACTCTTTCAGAATGTCTTTTCCTCTAGCAGCTATCATTCCAGAAAAACCCAAACCAAGTCCCAAAGTTTCTTCCATAAGGAGCTTAAAGGGAAAGTTAGGATCGGCTAGTACTTTCTCTTGCCAAGCCGGCCACTTGTTTGCCAAGAAACGTACAAGGCCACCACTAGTGCTAGCAAGGTATGCACTGACTTGTTCAGTTTGTAAAGTCCACAAATGACTAGGTAAATCTTGAACGCTAATGTTCAACTCCTTTGCCAGAGAACAGGCAGCTGCAAACTCCAGTTTGGGAGAAGGATTGTCGTCAGAAGCAAAGTTTGAAGAACCATTTGTGCTATCACCACCACCACCACCACCATCATGAACGGAATTTATATCTGAGTCTTTTTTCTGATTCAAGTTTTTACTCTTTTTGTTTGCTTCAGATTCCTCTCTCTTCTTTGGATCCTTCTTTCGACTAGAAGGGTCCACTTTCATCTGTAACCGTCTCAAATACAGTGTTCTTTCCTTCTTATATTCTCTACAAGTAATTTTTCAAAGGAAGCATATCGATGATTCTGTAACGTCACTGATAGTTCACCGCTAGTAAAGCACACCAACGACATTGTTGAACGATCGTATGCAGTCAAACCTCAATAATAGAAAACTTAGCAATTCAAGAAAGACCGAATTGGAAAATTCATCGTCGGCATTGTCTGTCTGTGTTCCTGTGATGGTAACTTACAACTTGAAAAGGATACACATTGTTCCAAGTGCAAAAGAACTGATTGATATTGTTCTATCTAAAACACAACGGAAGACACCAACAGTCATTCACAAGCAGTATGCAATTAGCAGAATTAGACAGTTTTATATGCGAAAAGTAAAGTTTGCCCAACAGTCTTTCCACGATAAACTGAGCGAAATATTGGAAGACTTTCCCAAAGTAGATGAAATTCATCCCTTTTATGCTGATTTATTAAATGTTTTATACGACAGAGACCATTATAAACTCGCTTTGGGGCAGTTAGCCAAGGCAAAGACTATGATTGATAACTTGAGCAAAGAATATGTAAGACTTCTCAAATATGGAGACTCTTTATACCGTTGTAAAATGCTAAAGAGAGCAGCAGTTGGAAGAATGTGTACACTTATCAAACGACTGGCATCCTCTTTTGCTTACTTGGAACAAGTGCGTCAGCATATGGCAAGACTACCCACTATTGACCCCCATGGTCGCTGCTTAATTATCGCTGGTTATCCCAACGTTGGCAAGTCTTCCTTTATGAATTTGATTACCCGTGCCAATGTTGATGTTCAACCTTATCCCTTTACTACCAAATCCTTATTTGTTGGGCATATGGACTATAAATATCTTCGATGGCAGGTGATTGACACGCCAGGTATCTTAGATAAACCATTGGAAGAACGCAATACAATAGAAATGCAATCCATTACTGCTTTGGCTCATTTGAAAGCAACTGTTTTATTTTTTATTGATCCATCGGAACATTGTGGTTTCAGTATAGAACAACAGATATCATTATTCAAGTCACTAGGACCATTATTTGTAGAGAAACCAATCATTCTTGTATGTAATAAGACAGATTTAGATTGGCAACCAGAAATAGAAGGTCAATTACAGTCTTTGGTTTATTCTAAAGGCCAAGAACAAGAAATGGATGAAGAAAAGCAATTGGCACCCATGATGATGAAAATGTCAACTTTGACAAAGACAGGAGTAATGGAAGTGAGAAATGCAGCATGTGACCTTTTATTGGAACAACGCGTGGACTCTAAAGTTAGAGGACAACGAGCACAAAACATTTTAAATAGACTTCATGTGGCCATTCCTTCTTCATTGGTCAATGATACAACCCATTCTAGACCACCAGTTATTCCTGCTTCTGTATTAGAAAAGAAAAAGTATGCAATGGAAAAAGACAATATGGAAGGAGATGAACCTTCAAGTCGTCCATTGGAAAGAGACTTGGAGGCTAAACAAGGAGGTCCTGGTGTTTATTCAAGTGATTGGAATAAACAGTATATATTGGCCATTGATGAATGGAAGTATGATGTTATTCCAGAGATATACGATGGACATAATATACTTGATTTTGTGGATCCTGATATTGAAGAAAGATTGATAGAGTTGGAAGAAGAAGAAGTTGCAAGAAATGCCATAATGAATATTGATGATGCAGAGAATGAAGTTTTAGATGAAGAAACGAGGAACAAGTTGCAGATGATTCGTAACAAGACGATATTGGCTAGGAATAGAACTAAGAGTAATAATCCTATTGGTGCAACTCAGATGAATAGAGGCCATCCCAAATATGTTTCAGAATTGAAGCAACATTTGATTGATTTAGGAATGGATGATACATTGGCAAAAGAAACAAGTCAGCAAGTCATCCGTAATCGATCTGTTTCAAGAAAAAGAAGCCGTTCAGTGTCTCAAAGTCGATTAGCAGACAGCAGTCGTTCAGTTTCTGTAAGTTATCAATGGAATGATAAGAAAGTAGAGACAGGGAAAGGATTTAGAAATATTCAAGAAAAACAGAAAGCTTTATCTTTGGCACGTTCAACCATTCGTCGGATTAGTAAAAAAGGTCGTAAAGGTGAAGCTGATCGAAAGATTTGGAATGAAAAACCCAAACATTTATTTTCTGGTAAACGAAAGATGGGAAAGACTCAAAGAAGATAAAACTAATATTTCAATGGTTTTGCTGGCAATATGGTGCCTCGACATTCTCCAAATCCAATACGAATACTAAAGAGAGAATAAGCAAGACGAGTCAGTCAAGAATGAATAAAAATCAATACTTTTCCTTTTCACAATGACCACATATAATAACTTCATCACCATCTTGTAAGAATTTGCGTTCTTCTTGTGTTGCTTCCATTCTCAGTGGTTTGGTTCCTTTCCAAGTGAGTTCCATTAAAGAACCAAAACTATTTGCTAAACACAAGCAACATAAGATACCTTTTATACATAGAAAGTATGACTTACGCGTTTTCCCACTAATAGTACCAGATGCAAGTAAATCACCAGGTCGCATATTGCATCCAGTCACAGTATGATGTGCTAATTGTTGTTCCATCGTCCAATAAAGATATGAAAAGTTACTAATATAAAATAGAAATATATTTTGTTCGTTGCTATAAATCCTTTTCATTTTCTACTTGCCTCTTACAAATCAACTGAGGTGAATGCATGTTGGCTGTCTTTAAAGAGACAGTTAAATGAATATCAAAAGTACTTCTATTGGGACCTAGCAAACACAACCATTTAAGAAACTTTTGTGTCTATACAACAAACAAATATTGCAAACCTTGGTCTAAATAAGGAAGTACTGATGGCTCTTGTGGTGGTGCTGCAACACGAAATGGTTCTAATGCCTCCAAGGGAACAACCCAAGGACTGATAGTGGTTGCAAAGTTTTTCGCTCCTAAACAACAATTTGCATTTTAACAATGTTTTCAATAGAAAATGTCTTCCTACTGACCAAAAGGTCCTAATGGAACATATTCCCAACGTTGAATATCTCTTGCACTCCAATCATTCATTAGAACCATTCCAAATATATGACTTGAAGCTTCTTTTGCAGTTATACAATCCGACAAGTTATTACCAGGACCTACAAAAAATGCAGTTTCTAACTCAAAATCTAATAATCTCAATTCTTCCTTTCAGTTCATATTGAATGAGATGGTTGCTTATGAACTACTGCGATGGACCATAACGAGGCATTGCTTCTTGATCATTTTTAAGTTGTCCACATGGTCGATGAATGGATTGTCCAGATAGAATAATAGAAGAAGAACGACCGTGATAACTATATGGCATTCAATGATATCATCAATGATATCCCAAAATGGTTCATGAACTTTACCCTACTGGAAGATGTACCCAATTGGGATTCAACGCATTCTGTTCTCCTCGAAACATAGTTCCTATATTTGTCGCATGCTCTTTTGAAGAATAGAAATCGGTATAATCACCAATGGTTGCAGGGAGATCCATGATAACTTGATGCATGGGTACAAACAACTAGAAAGTTACAATGAATAGGTTTTAACACATCCTTAAAATAATTAATATACTTTCGACATCAAACTGCTGTTATTTTTTATGCTAGCTGCTGTTTTTCCGACAATAAGATCCTTTATTTCCTCTCGCAGTTGCTTCCATGCTTTTGGTCCCTGAGCCATAAGTGGATTGAGTTCAGAAGCTTGTAAAACCTGGACAAATCGGGACAAGTAAGCAAATATATAACGTTTCAATTCACTTTAATTACTAAAGAAGGATGGGTGCCACTAAGCAATCCTTGTTCTGAAGCCTCTCTCAAGTCAAGGACATATTCCCCTATAGCAACTCCCAATCTTTTCTCACTGGAAGATGTGTGAAATACACCATAGGGTAGATTGTGTATTGAGAAATCAGAATTTGGTCGTATATAAACGATAGGTTCCATATTTAGTTGGTTCTTTTTCTTCTTCTCTGAAAGCTTTAAATGCCTAAAGCATCATCGACTTGATCTTATGGAAACGCGTCATGTTGGCCCATTTGTCCATTGGAACAAAGGACTTGGCCAACTCATTGGTGCTGGCTGATGTGATGATTATCGTTACAAGGAAACGGTTTTGATTTCAAATGGAAGGCATTTTCAGTTGTTACATTAATGAAAAGTGTCATGGATTGAGATGAGAGGCAAAGAAAACCTTTTCTTGTACAAAACCATAGGTCAAAGACTACAAGGAAACATCTAAACTACAAAAATGGCATAAACATCTAGCGGTAAGAGTGATTACTTGTTGAGATAAATGATCATAAACAATCAAATAATTGGAGATGGATTCATACAAGGAAAGTGTCATCATATGTGATAACGAGAAACAAACGTTTTTATTTACATCTGCTTTCATCTTGAAAGAATGAGTGGTGAATTGTGAAACAACATCAAGGAAGATGGACTATCAACTATCAATAAGTCTCCTTCGATATAATATTCAAACATATAGAACGAAAATGTCTTGGTGTCATGCTCAAACAGATGACAATCGGTATGGAAAAGCTTGCAAAAGAATCAAAAGGTACCTCTGCAAAGAATAAGATGACTCAAAGTTCTCGGTCATATATGTTTGATGAAAGCATACCTTTGCTATAAAAAAACTATGGGCGTGTAAATACTATGAAAAATGGGATAAAGTAAGGTTCTTGTTGATCATCAAAGCATGATGGTTGTTCGGAACTGAATTGTTTTATTAAAGACACATCAACTAGAATGATTTCAAACCTTCACAATCCACCCTAAAGAAATACAGTCTAATTACGCAGCTAGTCATGAATGAACAATACATGTCCTTAGTAACTATTCCAGCAAATATTGTAAGACTATCTATCAATCGTCATCCCTTTTTCCATTCGCATCGATGTGTTTTTGGTCCTTCTCATTGCTTTTGCAGGTTGGTCTGTTGGACGGATTTATTACTGTTTTTCTTAAAGAATACCAACATAGCGTTTTGTTTCTTTTGAAAATGGTTCGCGTTGTTCGTAATCCTTTCTATTTATCAGACGAACAAGCATCCTCCACGCCTTCTCGGCATGACCAGATAACCGAAGAACAAGAGTTTTTACAACGTGTGTATGGTTGTGAACTAATACAAGAGTGTGGCATTCTTCTACGCTTATCCCAAGTAGTGATGGCGACTGGACAAGTATTTTTTCATCGGTTTTATCATCGTTGTTCGTTAGGCAAATTCAATCATATATGGATGGCGGCAGCAGCTTTATTTCTTGCTTGTAAAGTAGAAGAGCAGTTGAGAAGGTTACGAGAAGTAGTGACAGTGGTTTATTATTGTTTCACCAAAAGAGAAAGTAAATTGGGAAAGTTATTGGATGCGTATGGTGCTCAAGGATATGAGTGGAAGATGGAAGTCGTTAAAGCAGAAAGATTCTTATTGAAAGAGTTGGGCTTTCATACTGGCGTTGAACATCCCCACAAGTTTATTCTCGTTTATTTAAACACTTTAAGAAGCCATTCAGGTATAGATACACAGGATGAGAATTGGAAGTCTCTTTTACAGAGATCATGGAACTATGCCAATGATATGCTTCGTACAGACTTGTGTTGTCGAGTGCCACCTGAATATATTGCCTGTGGTTGTATATATTTGGCAGCCAATGATTGTGATATTGTTTTATCGGAGGGAAGAATCAAATGGTGGCAAGTATTTGGAGTAGAAGAAGATGGTATTCACTTGGTGGCTGATACTGCCGGACGCTTATATCAGCTAGAGAAAGTGGCAGGAAGATATGAAGATTTGACCAGTAGAGAAAGGATAAGAATGGATGAAAGGAGACAAGAAGAGACTTTTGGAAATGATCGTAAAAGTGCTTCTCGTAGGGATGAGGAAAAGGGTCAAGAAAGAACACACGAAGAGCACAGACGATATGAGAGACATGGTCATCGAAGAAATGAAACACGTTCAAGTGACTATCATCGACATGTTCCAAGATGAAACACTTTTGATCTATTGTTTTCTAAACTCTGTTATATTTTACTAACAACCTCATCAGACACAAAAAACATACAAGCATTATCATTCAATTATAAAAAGAATAGAGCCCACCAACTTGTGCATCAACAGCTTTTCAATAAAAAGATCTGTACATAAACTCAACTTTTCAAAATTGCTATCCTTTAACTCAACTATCGTTCCTTTTCCTCCTTACCCTCTGTACTGATATGTAATAATGGCAACCACCAAAGCAAAAAACATCAATACAACTACTCTCCTACTATCAATATATGCACAAGTGTATCCAGGTTAGGTTATCAACCATGCTCCACATTCGTCATTGAAGAATCTTTCATATCATAGCGCTTTTGATAACCTCCCTTTTCTCCATTTCCATGGATACTTTCTGTAGTTGGAAAAAAACGAGAGCGCCTCTTCGAATCCAATTCCCCTATACTCCCCTCACCATGCCAAGTTTTCCCCAACAAATCTAATTCTTCTAATTCTGTTGCACAAGTTTCCAAGTTCCAAGGTTCTATAAATTCAGCATAGCCACTATGATATGATGAACTTGTAAACAATGGTGATGCCAACGAATTTGAAGATCTTGCGGGTTCATATATGCCACTTATAGAAGAGCCAACAGAAGATGCCGTAGGTGACCCAACAGACATTTCTACAGGTGTATTTAAATGTAATCCACAAAAATCACTCAAAGCCGAATCCAACTCTTTCTCTTCTCTTTTTCCATTTCTTTTTGATACTTCATTACTTAGTTCGGACTTCCAAAAAGAATCTACAGAATGGGACTCTTCTTTCTTCTTCCTCGTTGATGCAGAACCTTTGCAGCTATTAGCTACTTTCATCACTGCATTCAAGGCAGCTGATCCAGGTTCATTGGCGATAATCTCACGAAGCCACTCTGCCTCATCCCATGAAATATATGGAAGAATGGCTTCAAACGCAGCATTTGTGGCTCGCAAAACAGCTGCAGACTTGTCAACGTGTTCATCTTGCTCTTGCGATACTCGAACACGATTTCTACTAGTCTTCTGAGAATCTGGCAGTGTATATCTCCTGGCTGAAGCTTTTGACAAGTTGGAAGACTCTCCAGATTCTATCCTAGGTACACTGCTGTCTCTCAACCCCGATGAGTATAGCAAGTCGTCATTTGGTGTTGCAAGAGAAGAATCACCGGATACTGGTACGGCATCGTGGCCTACATTTATACAAGAAGGTACAATGTCACCCATACGTTTTACTTTCATGGCGCCAGAAGATCGAGAACCAGTGTCATAGAAGGAAGTGACCGTTCTGGCTGAAGTCGCACTGCATTTTTTCCACAACCGAAAGGAGGGTTTACTTGATGAATAAACCAAATGGCTCTGAGACTGGAGATTGTACCGCTCTCTTGAAAAATCTATTCGTTTCTCCGGTTTCTGGCCGAACGACTCGGTCCATTGACCCTCTTTCGTTTTTGGTACACCTCCTCTACTGCCGTTGGTATATTTTTGTCGACTTTCACTAAAATACCTATCATTCTTCATTTTTGCGTTCTCATAATTACTCAAAAAAGCTGCATGGGTTCTAAGGAAAAAGTTTTCCGATGGACTCCCAACCTGCAACAAACTATCAGTGAAAGTTTCTTCGGTTGCGTTTCTTGAGTTGTCTCCAAAATAAAATGCTCGTTTCGGGTTGTTCTCTCCGTAAAAACTCATGAATTAAATACAAGTCACGTGCTCCAGTTTAAGCATGCCCCCGAAAGGTCTTCCTTTACTGAAACATATAGATAGGTATCAATGCCAACGGTTCGCTTTGAGGAAACTAAAGACTCGCTTAGAAACGTAATCTTTCAAATTCCTTCACCAAAAACAATTTAACAACAGGTACAAGTTGTTACAAGGTCGTCGTCTTTAAATAAACTGTGAAAATTGTCAGTCTAGTGTTTATTCGTTCAAAAAGGTATTGTAAAAAGGACTGGCTCCTACTGCCTCTTCAGTGTTAGTTGAACGAGATATCCCTTGGAAAACACAACACACACGGTCTGCAGTACTCTACCAAAAATAGTAAAATGGACCAACACAGGTGGGCGGGCAATGGATGCATTTTTTCTTCGAAAAATCATGGATTGTCTCTTGGACTTGAGTGTCCTTACAGGTCTCTCTGTCTTTCTCTCTCATTGGTGGTCCATTGTTCCAAATGACTTTGTTCAGCCATCATCAACATTTTCTGCTTCATCTTCCAAACCAAGAGGAAAAGTCATCTAATCTGGTCTTCCTTGAACGTTTCAGGGGGCAGTTTGCTTCATATTCTGGTAACACTTCTGGTAACCATGACTGTAATCTCTCTACTCGATGCTTGTCTGCAGGATGCGTCGATAAATACTCTGGTGGACTATGCACATTCTTCTTTGACAGTCTCTCGAAAACATGCGGTGCTTCTCTAGGATCTACACAATAATCGATTGAGCTACTATCAAAAGTATGCTGTTTCAAATAGCAACTAACCATAGCAAGCTTTAACCATCAACCTTTGTTAATAAAAATAAAGCATAAATATTCAACAAGTCTAACAAACTCATGAAAATACTTACTGTAGACCAATATAGTCTGCCTCCGTTTCTAATTTTCTAGAAAACGGCAAATTGGCCAAGATATTAATCATGAAAGAATTGAGCGCATGTGTATTCACAAACTAAATAGGAGCAGGTCAATCGTATCTCAATCATTCAGTTTTTCAACTCACTATATTGATAATAAACTGTAGCAGAAATAATACTTTCATAAATGCCAACTTTTCTGCACCATGTCTTGCAACTGCATGACCAATTTCATGTGCAAGAACTGTTGCCAATGCATCATCCGTTGGCGTGATAGGAAGCAAACCCGTATAAACAACGACTTTTCCACCGGGAAGACAAAAAGCATTGGCAACAGGTTTGTCTACCAGTACAAATTCCCAACGAAAGTCCTTTTGATTAGCGACTTTTGCTAGTCGTTGTCCGATGCGTAATATTCGGACAGAAAGAGGATGAGAATTAGGAACCACATGATGGGCTTCCATACTTAATATCTTTCGAAACTGTTGTGTTCCTAGACTAATTTCTTGATTACGCGTAAGATCAATCATTCTTCTACGTCCAGTGTATGGTGCATAGTCAATATGAACATAATAATAGATAGCAGCGCCTCCAAAGACAACACCCTGAAATAACAAACAACTTTCACTGATGGATCCAAATTTATTACATAAATACTCACGAATATGACGAGACCTTTAGGTTTAAGAAGCTTATCCAAGAATGTCTCTCTACGTCCTCCAAAGTGCACATAATCATCATTTCTTGGTCTAAGAAAAAACCATCTTTTCTGTTGAGTGCTAGGATTCAATAACTTTTTGGTTTCTTTCGTTCGTTGCCAAGTATGAAGATAGCTGCGTTGTTTCCAACACGAGGCCTTCAAACTTGATTCTTCCAAAGATGCCATTATGTTTCCAATGGCTGCGTTTTGTTTGGCATCTGAGTTGTTTCTAATGGATAAGCATACCAATGGTTTGATATCTGCTTGGGTATCCCATGTTATTAGCTTTCTTAGTTTTAACCCACTTGATAGCGCTTTTAGAGAGTTCAAACGGTGAGCAATAGCCATGGAATACATGTCTCCTTGTCAATGGTCTCTTTCTATTTGTTCAACTCGTTATCCAAGCAAATATATGCCAAAGTGTTTCTTCTTGTCAATGTTATCCCAAAATGTTTCTTAATACTCACACAATTTTCTTTGTTCCTCCGTTGGGGGCTTTGGGCGTACGTCTTTAGAAAGAGAATGGCGAAAAGTAAACGCAGTAAAGTCAAGCAAGTTTATCGTAGAATTGCAAAAGAGAAGCTGGAACAAAGGGAATTAGAAAGATTGAAGAAAACATGCTTATCTCTCCACAAGCTAGCTGAATTGCATCAAACACCAGTTGCTCGGGGTACGTATTTGAAGAAATGAAGCAATGAAGTTACTAATAAAGCAACTAGTTAGCAGAAGAAAAATACAGCACGGTGGATTTGAACCCATCACAAGCTATACGCCAACACCTATTAGACCACGAAAGTATGCGGTGCACACTGTGGAGAACGGACAGTATGTTCAACGAGACCCAAGTGTCATTCTAGAAGAAGAAAAAGCACAAACATTAGAAGATAATAATGTTGATATGCAAAAGGTTGACTATTTTTATAGAGATGTTACAAAACATACGATAACCAAGGCTACCATTAATGCTGATGAAGCAACGTATATTAGTTATTTCCGAGCAACAGAAAAAGGCAAGCTATAGAAAAGAAATAGTCTCAGTCTTTCAACAAGTGTACTGCCATGTTGGTATTGCTTAGAATACGGATTGGATTGCAAAGCAACAAGAGAAAATGTAAGAACTTTTGGATATGGAAAAGAACTAAAGTTCTCATCGCATCACATCAATAAAAGACAATGAAAAAGTAAACAGCAAAAATGTATTCTATTAAATTTGTTTACTTTCTTTAAAGAGAACTTTTGATTTTCTCTTCAATTGCCTCTTCTACTTGTCTTGAGACTTGTTCAATGGGTTTGGAAGCATCAATACGACGAAGAATTCCTTTCTTCTCATAATAATAAATGACTGGGTCAGTACTCTTATGAAATGCTTCCAATCTCTTCTTCAAGGTTTCTGGATTATCATCTGAACGTTTAATAAGAGACTCTCCTGTAATATCATCAGTCATGGGTTTCTTTGGAGGATTAAATACTTCATGATAAGAACGTCCACTGGCTGGATGAAACAAACGTCCACTTATTCTCTTTACTAATAGTTCATCATCAATTTCAAAATCAAGCACTTTTGATAGTGACGCATGTTGTTCTTCTTGTAACATTTGATCCAACTTTTCTGCTTGAGGAAGTGTTCTAGGAAACCCATCCAACAAGAATCCATTCTTGCACTCATCTGAACCAATCTTTTCTTTGATTAGTGAAACAACAATTTCATCAGAAACCAATCCACCGGCATCCATCACTTTCTTTGCTTCCTTTCCCAGTTCAGTTCCTAAGACAACGTCAATCCCAATGCTTGCAGGCACCAAACTTGCAATTACCTGCTGCTACTGCAGCTCGTAACATGTCTCCAGTTGCCAAGTGACATAAACAATATTTGTCAGTCACGCGAGGTGCTTGTGTACCTTTGCCACTTCCAGGAGGTCCTAATGACACATATCATACTCTGTTCTGCAACACAAAGATCAACCTACCGATAAATATTAATCGCTTTTTATTATCCTGATCGGACTTCTCTTCAACTACACCCATTCTATGATTTATAAGAACGCCAGAATTGATTGCACTTGAGACCAACTTACCTTGCTTCCAACTCCTTCACTAACTCTTCGGTCGAAAACTGTTGTAGGGCCATCTTGGAAATGTTTTTTTCCAAAGCTTCAAATCTGTTAAGTAACTTTTCCTGTATTTCTGAAAATGTATCTTGCAACTTATTATCGGACTCTCCATTTGATTGTTTTGCTTGCTCGTTTGGAGCAACCATGTTTATCGCCTTTGCAAATGAAATGCAATCGACGGACTCGCTCAAATTCTGAAAATGACCAGGCCAAAAGGTCTTTCAACCACCATCAGAAGACAACTCTTGCAAAAGAACACTTCACAAAAGGGTGGCTATCAAGAAGGAGTTCATTTGAGTAGAAGACTGTTTCACATTGTTAATGGCATTCTGTTATTTATCTTTTTTAATGATGGGAAGAACAAGTTTCTTTTTCAGCGGTTCGTAGGGGTAAGTAGAAACAACACTTAACCTTGGCGCCATTTTTTTTAAATTCATTTCGGTGGTCACTGTGTAGTCGTTATTGGTGTTCATATTTATCTTCGAGT
Organism: Galdieria phlegrea; assembly: GCA_006232345.1. Taxonomy (NCBI): domain Eukaryota; phylum Rhodophyta; class Bangiophyceae; order Galdieriales; family Galdieriaceae; genus Galdieria; species Galdieria phlegrea. The sequence goes on from SDGA01000101.1 coordinate 226,805, forward strand.
TACTTCGTCTACATAGTAAACAGTTTAGTCATATTGCCATGCTTTTGTTTCGGCCAATCATGAGAAGTAGTGAAAACCATCGTTTTAGTGGTATTTGTTATTATCTTGCTGGCGTTTTATTTGCTTCATGTTTCTCTTCTCCCATTGTTTTTGAAATTGCACTGTTGCACTTGGCTATAGGAGACCCAGTTGCTGCAGTATGTGGTTTGGTACTTTCAAGTCCTAAAAGGTGAGGAGATTGTCCACACTTTAAACATAGCAACCATTGAAACATGGCTTATTACGAAACAGGAGCAACTGGAAATTGAAAAGTGGCAAGAATGTTGCTGGTTTGTTAGCCTGTTGGCTAGTTTGTTTTTCAAGTATCCATATTTATTTTTACTGGAGAAATATCAGTGGCTCTCATTTATGGTTATTTGCTGCCATTACCAGTTCAGTATCTGCACTAGTAGAAAGTTGGACCATGACACCGCAACAAATCATTTCCCCTGTTTCTGCTATTCCAATTGGTATCGATGACAATTTGGTAGGTCATTGACTTTTTTTGTGATGGTTTCTAATCACAACATGATGTTTGTCTAGTTGATACCGTTGTTTACATCGATAGTAACAAATTGGTTACTAGTGTGGATACCCTTGGAAAGGAATGGACAGATGGTAGCATAGAGGCATTCTATGTAGAGATTCGAGGAAGAATGGATTATTCACCACATGTTACTTGACACGATGGTGATGAATCATTCTCAGCACATTCCTCTTCATATGGTGTTAATCGAAGATTCCATAAAAGATGGTCGTACGCATGTGCTGTTCGATGAGTTTCAATATATCCTATTGCTTGTTGACAAATTCTTCGTTCCGTTTCATACAACAAATAGTTATCTTCTTGAAACTTGGGTAGTTGGAGATAAGGTACATCATGTTGATAGATTAAAGAATAACAAGAATGATTCCAATGAGAAAACAATGATAATAGACTGGTTCTGTTTTCATTAGAGAGAATATATATTGTTGTTCCACAAGGAACCGAAGCATCATGCAATACCGATAAAATGTGTTCACCACTGGTGTAAAAGTTCAGACAAGGATATCTTGCTTCATTTAACTTGTCTCCTCTTCGAAGGTGTAAACAGAAGAAAGAATCACTGCCATTAGTGGAACGTATCCATTCAATAGCAGGTTGAGGATCTGTTTCTGCGCTACTCCAAAAAAAGTTCCAAACATGGTTGACTCGTTCATCCTTATTTGCATTGGATAGGTTGGTACAAACGGCATATTCCTGGTTGGTATGGAAATGACGAATAAGAATAGTAGCTTGGCTTTGTTGTAATATCTCTGTTGGCGTATGTTCAGAAAATGTTGCAATCACTGGTGTCCAAGACTGATTGTGACTGACTGCTACCTGCTCTGCTTTTTGATTGGCTGGATGAGTCACTCTTAAAGGAAAAGGAACGGACTGATACTCTGGAAAATACGAAGAAAGTAAGGATTCTAATAGAGTGACGTTTGCAACGATAGGAAAAGCTTGTTTGAGTCTATCCATATAAAGATATTTGGACCAATGACTTCTTATCCATTTGCCTTGGTTATGTAAAGGAGAAAGACAAACACTGGGCAATACGGCAACTGCTTGTAATACAGTAGCTTCTTGTAGTAAACAAGCCAAGTTATTCCGTGCATGAGATATTCCAGTCATTCCATAGATTGCTTTCCACTTGTTTTGTTCGTCAAGTCCTGAAAACCAGAAATCATCAGGAGACAGGATACCTTCTCCTAATAGAGGCCAATCACACATAGTTAGAATATTATCATAATATAAGAACCGAAGAGGTCCTTTTGGTCTATTTCCTTCGATAATAGAGTCCCAAGGAACAGTACTAATTATCTCGGTGGTTTTTAAATACTGCCAGTAATACAGTAATAAGCAACCTATGAAAAATAATAACCAACGATATATTATTCTTTTTCCTATTCTTCTTCTTCTGTATCGATGATAACCTTCACTTGGACGAATCATTCTTTTCCTCCACCAAACCATAAGAGACCCACTGATCCACTGCCTAAAGGTTGAAGTTGTATCCTTTTTGATTCCAAACGCATTCGTCACTTTCATTTCTATTCCAACCTACTCTATTCTATATAATCATCAATAATATACAAAATAAGTTATCCTAATAATAATAATAATAATAATACAGTCGAACGATTTGTTCATAAGTAATAAAAGTAATGGCTGAAGAAGGAGTTACTCGCAATAAATTGGCAACCAAGCCACGATAAAGTGCTTTCAATCCTTCCTTTCTTGTAATCATCCAAAAAAGATAAAGAAAGGAATGTGACTGACGATGTAAAGCAAATGTCCTTTCTTGCATTCTTGTTCGTAGGACTTGTAATGGATAAGTACTCATGGAAGCCACTACTTTAGATATTGTGGAAGCAAACAGACTTTCTTTTATATCTAATGTTCGTTGATGTTGTCTTTTCCAATCTCCATTTCTTTCTAGAAACCATGTTTTACATTGTTCATAAATAGTAAATTGGATAGCTCCATGAGAAACAAGTAATAATGAAGGACCTAAACCTCGATAAAGACCTCGTAAACCTTCATCATGTACAATTTGAACGAGACCATGAAATAACCCTCGATAAGAAGAACCATTGGTATACATAGGAACCGCTTTCCTATTTGTTGAATTTCCTATCTGTAGTTGCAAACGTGTTTTAATAACCCTGAAAACATATATATATAGTTAAGGATTTCCAATGATTATTATATATAAAGGAACTGACAAACCATAACGGATTGGTCACCAAACAAGTAACGATACCTGCACAGGTACTACAAGTCCAATGCATCCCAATACTTTCTGTTAATTTCCACTTTTTTAAGAAATCTTTAAAAAAATGATAGCTATGAAAATAGAGAGACCATGAAATTGTTGAACCGACGAGTGCTGGAGTTATTCCTTTATAAAGTGCTACGAATCCTTCTTCCTTTACTATTCGATATAGCGCTTGAAAGGTTGAAGAATACTGTGTGCCACAAGTATTCGAAAGACTGGACTGAAAACGAGTCTTTAAGGTATCAAAAGGATGTAAAGCCAACACTAATAATAGATAGAGTTAGAATGGTTATTGGTACAATTGTTACTAACCATTGGCCATTCCAGCACTAGCACCTGCTAAAGCATAAATATAATAAGGCAAAATAGGCGCGTCTTTATATTGTTTGAAGTTGCCAGAAGCCATTGATATGAATTGTGTGAAGTCTTAAAGCATTGATTGTGGTTGGAGACAGTGTCGGGAGTGATGTCTATACAGATATCGGCTTCCAAAGTCATTAAAGTTATCCTTCAGTTTTTACAAGAAAATGGATTGACAAATACTTTGCAAACATTACAAGTAATAAAACCCTCATAGATTGACCTTTCATACTGTATTCAAGGTATTCTCTATAGGAAGAGACCGGTGTCATTTACAACCAACCTCGAAACGTTCCAACTTCCAAGTTGGCAACAGAGTTACTGCAAGGAGAATGGGAGTCATTATTGAGACATTTATCAGGTCTCAAGTTATCACCTGATTTTCTTATTGACTTGTTTGAACACATAGCTTTGGAAGTTGCAGAAACTGGAGACTATGCTACTGCCACTACTCTTGTACAAGAATCGATGGCTCTTGGAAGTTTATTAAAGCAAAGGGACCCTGATCGTTATATTCGTTTGCAACGAACCATTCGTGCCTTAGAGACTGGTAGTTTAACAAAAGAACAAATATTCCAAAAAATGGATCGAATGGAAAGGCGAAAGCAGTTATATGAGCGTTTGATAGAAGAACAAGTTCCCGTTATTCCATCGGGACAGTTGCTTCAGTTGATAGGAGATGCTTGTAAATATCAACACTTGCAAGGATTATTACCTCCTGGTGTTGAGTTTGATATCTTACGTGGAAACCTATAGAGAAACGAGATACTGATGTTTCATCGCGACCTATTTGTGTACCTTTTCAATCTATTTTATTTGAAAAAGGTTCTTATGCGAAATGTGGTATATTTTCTAAAGATGGACACAGTTTTGTGACCGGTAGTGTAGATGGATTCATTGAAGTATGGGATTTTCTTTCGGGGAAACTTAGAAAGGATCTTTTTTATCAATTGACTGAAGAATTTATGTTGCATGAAACAGCGGTGGTAAGTTTAGACTTTTCAAAAACTGGTGAGTTGCTGGCATCTGCTTCTACAGATGGACAAGTAATAGTTTGGAAGTTTGAAAAGGGTTCCGTAAGTTATATATCAATGAATGTTGATGATTTGTATATATTGAATGGAAAATAGATTCTTCGTCGTTTTCAATTGCCAAGTTATGTATCTTGTTTATGTTTTTGTTGTAAAGACGCCCAACTGTTGGCTGGTTTTTCGGATGGTATTATTCGTCTACTTGGATTGAAAAGTGGTCGAATACAGAAAGAGTATCATGGTCATACGTGTTATGTGAATCATATTTTTTTGTTGCAAAGGAAACAGTCATCGAGAGAAGAAGAGACTGATGAGGTAAGTAAAAGAGTGGACTTTGTATGAAACAAATATTTAATACTTTAATTATATAGTTTATGAGTGCTAGTAGTGATGGAAGTGTACGAGTATGGAATATGCAACAATATCCTTCTTGTATTCAAGTGATTCGTGGAGAACAATTTGGTTGGAACACTTCACCAAGCATACAAATGGCAGTAAGTTTGAAATCAATTCAGTGGCATTTGTCTTAATTGTTTCCATGATAATGATATAGTTTCCATTGAAAAAAACTTCTTCAATGTGGTTAATATGTCTATTGTCGAACAAGTTGGCTTGGGTAGAGCAAGGAAAAGAAACCAATGGCCAACATCTTTTTCCGGTTAGTAGAGCAAGAAAACGGAAGCAATTATGCAATGAATATTCAACTTCTTCTGGTAATAGGATGCATTTGATGCCAATATTCTAGCAGCGACAGATACTTTGCATTATATTTATGTGCTGACAGAAAAGGGTACTTTATATATTCTTAAATGGAAACCTGTTTCATCACAAACGCCATGGCAAGTGGAGAAAGTGATTGCTTCAGGAATGACATCTGTTTTGGGAATGGTTTGTCATCCACAACGTTCCATGTTGGCTTTATGGGATATGAATGGAAAAGTTCAATTCTATCAGTCAGCTGCTTCTGGTTAACTGATATGAACATTCAGTTAGCAGGAGCATGTTCAATACTTTCTGGTAGAGAACTCGCAATACCAAAACAAACAATATAACAACAGCTTAATAACAAAAATACTGGAAAAGGACTTGCAAAAGTCGATTGAATAGCCCAACTAAATAGAAAACCACTGGACATGGGACCTAATGTTCTTGCAATGCTCCCTGAAGACTGTGCCGTTCCTTGGCAAAGACTGATAATAGCAAAAGAATGTTCAGTATGATTAGTAAACGTCAGTCATTGATTATCTCATTGCTTACCCTTGTATAGCTGCTGGAGAAGCATTTGCCAATAGTGTTCCCATCACTGGTAAACCACACATGAAACCTATGCCTTGTGGAGATACAAATAATAATAATAAAGGCCAAAATAGATAAAGATGCTGATAAAGAGAAACGATGCGGTTACTTAATAACACAGTTAAGGAACCACTCGCTAATAACAGTGTACCCAGTTGATAGGTACGTCGCAATCGAAGACGAAGAATAAATTTTCGAAAATATATGACTTGGAACAACAATCCAATAGCACCAAAATAAGCATAGACAATGCCAACTTCATTAGGACTCAAACCTACTCCTCCTTTCTCAACCTGTAACGAAAGATAAAGTACAAGGAGAACCAAAAAGGAACCATTAGCAAACTGATGAAGCGCATTGGCAATCAATAAACGAATCAATACAGAGCCACCATAATGAAATAAATAAAGAACCTTGGAATAGAAATTTGTTTGCGCAATGACAGGCTGATGATGATGATGATGGTTAGGAGACTTAAGTTTTGTTTTGGTTTCTTCGTCCTCTTCTTCTTCATCTTCCAACGAGAAAGATGACGATGTTGTATGAGCAAGATGATTAGTAAAGACAGAGTCCATTTCAGTTTCATTATTTGAATCAGTCATTCCTCTTTCTGAAGATAATAATGCACGATAATGAAACGGAATCTTCAAACACTGAGAAAAATCCAACTTTTTCGGGCAAGGATGTGATTCTTTTAAAAAGAATAAAGCTAAAATAAATATCATTCCCAAGAACAAGGCAGCTGCTAATCCAGGTGCTGCATAAGGATTCTCTGCAATAAATGAAGGAAGAAAGTTTAAATGAATGCCTGTCAAAATGCCTGCAACGGAAGAAGAAATGGAACGAGCCAATGCCCAAACGGCACCTAAATATCCGAATAAAGCAGCACGTTCTCCTTCTTCTTCTGCTCCTCTTGCATGAATAGTAAGGTCAGAGATATAGGCTCTACTAACAGCATTATTCGAGTTGCAGAGGCCTGCTCCTAGTCTAATAAATACAGCCAAATAAATATTGTCTATGAATGGAAATAAAGTAGTAAAGATAACAGAGCTCGCAACTCCAAAAAGAATTAATGGTCTTCTTCCAAATTGATCAGAAAGGTCACCAATTTTGGGACTCGAAATGGTATTTGCCAAGTTATAAGAGCCCATAATGACACCAACTGCACTGCCTACGTTGGTTTCAGAAATATGAAGACGTTTTTCACAGAATTCAGTTAGTAGTGGAACATAAATCATTAAAGCCAAGGCATCTGCTGCCGTAACTCCATAAAGTATGAGTGCCTGTGTTCTGGCAATGGCACGTGTGCTTCTGGAGCTACTTGCTTCTGTTGTTGAATCTGTAGTTGGCAACAATGAGCCAGAATGAGATGGTTTCGTGTCACTGTCACCAATTACAGACATATTTACTTGTGAATCCATTTGGTTGCTGGTTACCATGCTGTTTGTAGTGGAGAGAAACTCTCCCCAAGACGGTAATGCAAAAATACCGCCACACAAACCAAGAAGAAAGAATCAGAAATATCACATTGAAAAAACAGGAAATGATAACAAAAACACATTTCTATTCAAGATGTTAGATAAAACAATAAAAATCATTTTTTCTGAAGACAAACGATCTTTGTTTTCTAAAACACCAAACTGTTTGTCAAGTTTCCTCAGGACCCGACCCTATAGACTGCTGTCCAAGAGACAATTGTTCTTCTGGGGGGCGTTAATTATTTCTAATCCGTCCAATCATTTTGTCCAATTCCACGGAAACAGGCCTTCATCGACAAATGTTGTATACTGTCTCCTGAAACACATTTCTATCGTTTTCGAACAAAGGCACTTGCCGTAGATATTGTTATGATGAACCAGGCACTAGAAATTAACTTGAATCTTTTAGCAGATGGTTTCTAGTCACATGGATTTCTCTTGGTTTGAAATGCAGCATTTATAAATATACCTAGAATTTTTCTCAATAATTAATGATTTGATATAGGCCACATAGCTCACTAATGTATCTATTGTCTGCCTTAATATCGTTACATCATGGTATTTTGCTTTAAAATATAAATTTTTTTAGATTGAAATGTTTCCAACTAAATGTAATATTAAACTTCTTCAAATTTAGCTTTCAAGTTTCTAACTGCTCTAGTCATCTAACTCTTATAGAACGCTGTCAAGAAGAATGAAGCATTTCATTGAGCATTCTGTTGCATAGGGATGGTCCTCAAAAACAATGTACTGAATGTCCTTGTGAATTCTTCTTTGAGCGTTTCTTTAAAAGCCTCCCATTCAATCATAAAGTGCATATTCGATTCGCTTGTTCAGTCATCTTTCAAATACAGATGTTCCTTGCATGACTCTGTCAATCCATCTCCCAGATGATTGACAAGGCTGGAAGAGTCTAAAGAGTCTTTCTGTTTTCTAAGGAAAGAAATTACTGATATGTCTTGGCCCATAAATACTACTCGTGACCTTATCAAAAATATTTGGACATCTTTTATTTTAAGACTGCAAGGTAATTTACAATTGTTTTTGGAAGAATTTTTATATGAGCTTTCCAAAACAACTAGAAAAAAATATTTCTATTCAAGTGACACAAACCTTATTTCTAAGTTCCTTGGCGCTTGTTTTACGTTATTCTGAGGAAATTGCATAATACTTTTTCCAATTTTGGAAATTTGGTTTCAGTCCTTTCAAAATTCTTTCATTGGTTCATTGAGAATGTCTTTAAACAACATTTATTGTTCAATCACATTTTCCTTGCCAAGTTACAATCATTGCTGATTACTATTAGTTCTCAATATTTTGTTGCTCAAGAGGAGTTACAGAGAAGAAATGTAGCCAATAACCATCCACGTTGTCAATGAATTGCCTTTCGCCGATTTGTTTCATGTCAAACGTATCTCTTTCGTTGCTTCAATGTGTACCAATGACATTGATAACTGAATACAAATCGTCAGCCAATTTATCTGTCTCAGAAGAACTTTGCTCTTTACTACTCATTCACGCAAGCTGTGAAGTCTGCTATTGTTTGGGAATGCATGACCAACTTTGATAAATAAACATCCCAATTTTTGGACAACATTCTCCGGTTAACCATTTATTTGTATTGCTGAAAAACATATTCAAATCATTGTTAGAATCTTATACTAGTCGAAGTGTTATCTTTTATTTGATTTTAAATTAACACAGCTAAATATCAACAACATAATGCGTTTTTTCTTGTCGTACCTTCTTCTTCTTACTCTCCTTTTTTCTCTTTCTTTTCTTTGATACTTTATTTTTGCTTAAGCGTCCAATGAAAAGAAAGCAATAAACAGTGAGGAAAAGAGATAGACTACTGTGTTCCTGGCAAAGCATCTGCGCCAGCTACTTCTTAACAAGACCTTCCATGCTTCAACTAGAATACGTCGTATTCTTCAAGAACTTTTCGAGGAAGAAGAATAACCCTAGTGAACGAAGAGCGTGAGCATATTTCAATGTCATTTCTAATATTTGCACAACACTCAAGCACAAACAAACCTCAATCAATTGTCGAGCAAGTTCACTGTCTTGTGAAACAAGTTGTGCGCGATCTTCTGCTCCAGTGAGTTTCATAACATACAAAGAAGTTGCTGAAACATGAGCGTCAACATTAGGATTCCCATCTCAGCAAAATTCCACTTACCCATGATAGCTGTAAACCAGGCAGTCAATCGAAATGCCTAGCAAGTCATCAGCCATTGTTACAGACAAGGTACATTAACACCCAAAATTACCAGCTTGTAGTTCATTGCTTTTGGTCAGCGGCTGTGTTTTCTTCTAACGATAGCAACACCTCAATGAATGGGCGGATCAGAATGGATAAGAAATTTTATTATTTTCTGTGCCATTGATTCAAATCATCTGATGACACTTTTGATGTTTGTCTTGTTGAATCCAAGAGAATATGTAAAACCAAGCTATAGACTCTATCGCAAGACAAGATATTATCGACATTGTTCTCATTTTCCAATACTAGGTAGGTTGCCAATTGTCGAAGATATGGTTCTTTTCGTAACCTTTAGTTTTAGCGACTGGGAAGAACCCAAAGACTTTATCCTTGTTCTCCTACAAAGGAATATTACAGAATCCATGGTCAAGTAGGATAGCAATATCGGTCGCTCATTCTATTTGGTAGGAAAGAATAGCAATGTCCAAGTACAAAGTACCTTAAAGGATAACAAAAAAATACCAATAATAGGAGATTGTTGTGGAATGTAATGGTATCCGAATTGGCGCCAAAGAATGAAGCAGGAGATTATAAACGACCTTCAAGTGTATTTCGGTGCGTTGATAGTGCTATTCTTGATAATGTTTGTATGACTTGAAAATTTCTTTTTTATATAGCAATGTCATTTCTTTGCAAGAAGAAGCAGAGTTTCCTTTGGAGAATGATCGATACAAACTATATGTTGGTATGTCAGCATAGTTAAAGTGCATTGTGATGAATTGATTGATTGTAAAGGTCTCCCTTGTCCTTGGTGTCATCGCGTATTACTAGCTTTGGTGTTGTGTAATTTAACCAATTGGTTCAGCATTGAATATTGTGAAGCCAATATCCATGATGGTGCATGGCAAGTAAGAGCAACAGGACAAAGTATTCGTGCTGTCTACCGTTTTTATGAGGTAAATATGTTCATCATTCACTTTATGGAAAGGAAAGTATTCAAGAACATGAGAATATAGCCTGGTTATCGTGGAAGATGTACACTTCCATTGTTGGTGGACACCAAACAAAATAAGATTGTTAATCATGAAAGTTCGGATATTGTCCATGTGAGTAATATCTTTGTGTTTCATAATAACAAGAGTGGTTAACCTATTTGAAAGTTTCTAGTGGAAGAATTGTCTTGTCAAATGCATCCTTCTACGAGTCCTGTTGTCAAGCATAGGACCGGAGAAGAACGGAATGCTTTGCTTACTGCCATACATGAGCATGTGAATAATGGTGTTTATCGAGCAGGTAATTTATGAAGAGAATAACAATACTAAACTACAATTGAATGAATATTTTGTATTTAAAAGGATTTGCACAGACACAAGAAAGTTATGAGAAAGCAATGTCATCTTTGATGATAACTTTGAATGAAATGGAAACTCGATTGGAAAGATATCCTTTTCTTGATGGTAATGAAATGACAAGTAAGTATTGAAGAGAAACAAACATAATATTCAATAATTATTTATCATTCTCTAGTTGCCGATATTTATCTCTTTCCAACCATTTATCGTTTTGATGCCATATATGGGCCACTTTTTAAGTGCAACTTGAAGATTATACCCATAGATTATCCACACATTTTTCAATGGCTTAAAAGAATATATGCTATTCAAGGAGTGGCAGCTACTTGTGATTTGGAAGAAACCAAACAAAGTTATTATCGCTCTTTATTTCCTTTGAATCCCAGTGAAATTGTGCCATTAGGACCTCAATGGCATTTTTAGAATATTTTACCATTCAACAATAAAAAGAACAAAACGTCAAGATATGGCTTCAGAAGATTCTGAAGAACAAACTTCTATGAATACTGAATTGGATACTTCTACTAGTACTTTGCAACCTATGGTGGATTCTGTTAGAGAAGTAACCAATCAGTTGTATGTACTCGAGTCGTTGGTTAAACAGCAGGACTCGGAAACATTGCTTGATGAGGATATTTATGGAGCAATGTATGTATTAACTGTAATTTTTTTAGTCTTGCGTTTATATCATTGGTTTTTCTAGTACAAAGTTGGTTCATCAGTTACACAAGGTTGAACAGAAGAGTAGCACTGCACTAGGAGAAACAACGGTGCCCTTACAAGTCAGTTTATTACAGAGCTATTTCTTGCGACACAAGTCGATTAAATAATTGGTTCGTTGATTGAAATAGGTTTTGGAGTGTATAGACCGTGGGGAAAATCCATCTTTTTATACTTTGAGTAAAATTGATCAGTTAAGAAGGTTAGAGTCAGAAAAGGAGAAAAAGTTACAAGCAATAGGTTTTTATAGGTTTGTAACAAATTTATTGTTTGCATATTATTTTAAAACATTCACTCTTAGAGAAGCATTAAGAAAAGAGTTGGGTTCAATGATTAAAGAAAATGAAAGTATGACTGAGTCTCAAGTGAATGCCATGCAAGAGAACCTAAAATGAGTTTTGGTTTGGAGCAATGTCATTTCTACATTGTCATGATCATCTTTTTGTTCATAGTTGCTATGACAGTCTGAAATGTTTATCTTTTCGAAACAACTGCTATATAAAGAATAATGTTTCAGAAAGGAAACCAACTTGCTTGCGTCGATGGGTTCTCCATAAGAAGTATTGGAGACTAACCTTATTTGGTAAACCATCCTACAAGGTTCAAGCTGGAAAGAGTGGTTGGACTATGCAACATAGTTCAGAAAAGGGTTTGTTTATTTAATGTATGTATCTTTATATTATCATTTAAACAAGTACCATAGAGAGCCCCACTATAGAAGGAACTTTCGAACGTACCGAAAAGGAAGCCTATGATGCTTATTGGGAAGTGTCAGATTCTAACACCTATCCAGTAAAACCTGCAGGTGCAGTCTCTTTAGCTTGGTTTCATTTTCGAAAAGAATGGAGTGGACTTGTTGGTAAGGATGACTCTGGAAAGTTAAGTTAGATGATGCTCACTGATATGGGATAGAAACCATATATAAAACAGTTGGTTTGGTGCGACGTGATAATACTCATCCTCCTGATTGTTTTGGCTTTTGTTTGGATAATGAAAAAGTATTGGAAAGGCAACAAAGAAGAGAAAGTCAAGCAGAGGGAAAGATAAGCACTTCTCCTTTGGTCAGTCTAGTCCTTATTTCTCATCAATTGCTTTATATTAATTGGGTTTAGAGTCGTTTGGTTTATGATACGTTATGTTCCTTTATTGATTGGGCCTTTCAAGATAGACCTATTCAAAGGTTTTGGTTTCTTGAAACAGTTGCTCGAATGCCTTATTTCAGTTATGTTTCCGTGCTTCATTTGTATGAAACCCTAGGTAAAATGCAATATCTATAACTGCTTGGAAGATTGATCATAATGAGATGATGCATAGGATGGTGGAGAAATGGTGAATTGTTAAAGATTCATTTTGCAGAAGAATATAATGAATATCATCATTTATTAATAATGGAATGCTTAGGAGGAGATAGGCGATGGTAACTTGTATTGAAAGAAGAAAGATGTGTATATATAAATATATATATATTGATGGTTGCATAGGTTAGATCGATTCTTCGCACAACATGCAGCTGTCTTTTATTATTGGCTACTTGTTTTCTATTACTTTTTATCTCCTTCCTTGGCTTATAATTTCTCAGAACTGGTTGAAGCTCATGCCGTCGATACCTATTCTGAATTTTTAGATGCCAATGCGAATATTCTTCAAGAGTTACCACCTCCAAAGGTTGCAGAACAGTATTATTTAGCAGATAATCTGTACATGTATGATGAGTAAGTAGAAAAGACCAGAGAGAAAAAGAAAATATTTAAATGACATTTTTAGGTTTCAGAATGAGTTGCCAGGCACAAGAAGACCACCTTGTAATAATCTTTATGAAGTGTTTCAGAATATTCGAGATGATGAAATGGAACATGTTAAAGTATGGTTATGATTGTTTCAATTGAATTAGGATTGACTGATATTTGTATTCTTTTTGGTGATTATGTAGACCATGCATGCTTGTCAAGAGTATGCTCGATTAGGAAAAGTAGTCCATAGTCCTCATGAAAGCAAAAATGTTTCTTCAAAAGAAAAGAGAACACATTGGAAAGAATGGGCAAAACGATATGACAACAAACAACAATCTTAACTTCATTCTTAACAAGGCGATTTGAAAACTTTCTTCACATGATACCACAATTGTGTTGTTTGGCATATTCCTTATTTTGTTGTAACTCTTCTCTGGTGAATAAACCTAAGGATTATTTTCCATTACTTTTCGCACTGTTAATTATCTTTTTCCTCATACTTACCACTTTCAGTGGCAAACTGCGCAAACTTATCTTCTTCTTCATCCTTCCAACGACGAAACTAGAACAACTATCAGAAAAATATTGCCTTCCTTACCATCTTAATTACCTGTTTAGGAGTAGAAATATCTTCAGGAATCAATTTTGCTCTTTTCCATTCTCTAATCTTTGCTGCTAATATGGCATTGGGAACATGAGTAAACTCATTGTCTTCCACCACGTGAGATTCCATCACTTGTTGTGCTTTTCTTTGTATTTGTTTCTCTTCAAAGGCTCGTAAATAGTTGAGGACTTGATGTCTTCCTTTCCACTGTGCATATACTTCATCAATATCCTGTCTCCCCTTGAATACCAACCTATCAATCAGTTTTCGATCCTTCACTTCTCGGTGCTTTTCAAACAAGTCACGAATACAAGCAGCTATCTCTTGTTTTGTTTCGGTTAATCGATAATGTTTTCTCATATCTTTTATACTTTTCAAAGCATATCGATAAAGTTGCAATACTCTTTTCCTTGCTTCTTCATCAGAAGTGGATAATCCCGATGATTCTCTTCCAGTACCACCAGTATAATCATACGCAGTAGAAAAGTAACGAGAAGAATAAACCAAAAAGTACTTTTGAGTATATTTGTGACAAGAAAGGTTACTTAGTTTTGACATGTTTAAAGCAATCAATCGATCGAGGAGACCTCTTCCAATTCAGCCCAAAAGCATTCTTTTCTTCTCTTTCTCAAACAAGCAGACACTTCATGAATGGCTTCATGTGCTTCTCATCTCCATATGTTTTATTCTTACAAATGGTTCATTTCTTCAATAGTAGTATTCTTGACTGAAGGAAAACAAGTCGTTAATGGAACCAAACCATATTCATTTCTTTTCCAACCAAAATATATGGCAACACTATCCAATATCCTGTTTTCCATATCTATCATTGCTTTGGTTTCATCGTTATTTTGATGATCATATCCCAAGAGATGACAGAAACCATGAACAAGAACAGAAGAAAATTGTACCAATGGCATAACGTTTCTTCTTTTCGCAACTCTTTCAACATATTCGACAGATATGACAATGTCTCCCAAGTCTTTGCTATCTTCTACCACTTGAATATCCTGTTGTTCAAAAAGTAATTCTTCTGTCTTGCTCAATATCTCTTCATCTCTGTATATATCTTTTTGAATTATTTCTGTCATTGTTTGTTTCTCGCCTTTGAAAAAGAAACCTGTTGGAAAAGACAAGACATCGGTAGCAGCAACTATTCCTCGAAACTGACTATTCAGCAACCGAATAGAACGATTAGTAGTTAGTTTTACACTATAATCATAATCATTTAACTGTACACTTTGTAACAACTTATTTCCTAATTGTTCAATTGATTTTATTGTTGCACCTAATGGCGCCTTTTTCAGTCGACAAAGCACCAAAGTCACCATGGCAAATGTGTTTTTTGGGAAAGATAGAGAAGGATTGATAAAAGTATTGGTAGTGACTATAAGGAGCGTTTTAAAAGTACAAGTCTTCAATGGTACAAGAACAACAACGATGGCCTAGTAATTATACTTTTCAAGCAATGATTGATATGTTGCAAGAAGAACAAGTACCTGATGGAATAAAACCAATTTTGGCGCCTTATCTCTCCCAAGCACGATATATTATAACGAATAGAAAACGGGAAACAAATAAGAACAAAGATGTAACAACAAATTCTATTCAAGGTAAACAAGAACAAAATATGTCAATAAAGATAAACTGAGAATTTTTATGGGTTTGGTCATGGACAAGCAGGTTGGTGGAGAGGTAGTCGTTTAGAACCGATGGAAGAAGAAGTAGAAAAGGCCAAGCAACTTGCCGCCGTGATAGGAATATCTCCTTCTATTGCTTGTATCATTGTTCGAGAATATGTTTATTATGTAAGAATCCTATTGTGTTGTTTCTCTATGGATAGAGTATTTGATATTTTGAAACAGGTGCACGCGAAATTTCGTGAATCGTTGGCAAGCGTTTCATTATTAGACTTGATAAAGTTTTATTATATGGATGAGTTTGCAGTTTATTGTTTTACTGCCCAAGTACTCTGTATTTGTCAAGATGAAAAACATGCTTTACATACTTTTTGTGTTGAAACATGGAATCAAGTGATGGAAGAACAAAGTAAGTGGAAGAATGCCTCTTCATATTTTAATGGATTGAGCAATTGGTCTTATTGTTGGAAATAGGAACAGATGAAACCAATGGATGTTTTTCCTCATTACTTTTGCAAGCTATAGATGCCTTGTTCGATGATGGAATGAATTGGCTGAGTAAAGATAAAACTTATGACTCTGTTTGGGACCAAAGAGACTCTCCCAATTTTTATTATCAGGTAAGGAAGGATGAATGCTTTGGTATATGAAAGAAAACAAAAGAATCAAACCCATTGACATGGTGGAAAATAGATTGTTATGGAATACGAGCCTTATCGAAAGCTTTGGACTTTGGAACTGTTACTTCTTTATTATTATTCCCATTCTTCTTCTCTTTCTTCTTTTTCGCAATTACTGTCGTTATTGATCAAACTATGTCTGCAGATAGAGCCACAAAAAGATTGGCAATGGCAACTTTATTTGACATGTGTTGGTGTACTTGTAGAAGTTCTTAATTTAGAACAAATAACACAAGTGAAATGGACAAAGGATGGTAAGTAGAAGAGGAAAAGGAAGAAAAAGAAATAATTGAATTTCTATTTTGCATAGAAAGAAGAAAGAGTGAAACCCAAGAGGTAGAGAAAGAAGAATCCTTTTCGATGGAAAATTTCGAGAGAATAGAACAAATATGGAAGATTGCTTCGATTCATAAAAGAGTCCTGGCAATTCCTCGCCTGGCTTGGTCAATTTATCTTTACTTTACATATCTTGGAAGAAAAGACTCGTATTCATCACTTCTAAATACTGCTTCACTACACTTGACAGAATCCATTGCTGATGGTGCATTGGAAACTTTGGATGAACTTTTTATACGGACGCCTTGTTGCAGTTCCTATTCTATAGAAAGGAATATTCGTTCTCGATTGAATAGTATTCTTTTTGGAT
Organism: Galdieria phlegrea; assembly: GCA_006232345.1. Taxonomy (NCBI): domain Eukaryota; phylum Rhodophyta; class Bangiophyceae; order Galdieriales; family Galdieriaceae; genus Galdieria; species Galdieria phlegrea. Next base: position 243,388 of record SDGA01000101.1, read on the forward strand.
ACTTACAAGCACTAATGGTTGCTTATGTCCCTAAACAGTTGAGTCTTGCAGAAGTATGTGAAACTTTTACCAGAAATGGACAATAATCATACTAACCACCATGCGTCTAGCGTACTATTCTGAGTCGACTATTTGCCAATACAATAAGTCATGTGTCGCCTATTCTTCATCATATTTGGTATATGTATCAACAACGAGAAAATATTGTATATGATGGATTCCTAAGATTGTTCTTCCAGTCATTGGCATTATTTCCTTTGTATATTCATCCTTGTTGTCAGTTATTATCTTCCATGGTTGGTGGTCAACAAGTTGATAAGAATGTTCAAAATGTAATACATTTATTGGAAGAAGAGTTACCTTTCTATGCCACTGGATTAAATGAAAAAGATATGAGGAATATTCGATTTCTTTCGTAAGTATTGTAGATTATCGAATGATTGGATATAGAAACTAATAATGAAGAAAATAGATGGGATTCTTTTCAACAAGAGAGTGCTCAAGACGCGTTATTGACATATCTTGGTTCATTGGATTGGGGACCGATTGTGACATTGGAAGATGATTCTCAAATAAAAGAAGAGTCAATGACAGAGAAAAGGTTTGGTATATTTATTGATTCTTCCTCAATGGTTATTTGGAGACAACAATGGAATGGCTGGAAATATATTTCTTCCTATTTGAAACAATGGTTATGTGTTCTGGAGACCCACAATAACCAAAAGAATATAAATGAACAAGTGCTACAACATTCGTAAGTAATGTTATGTGGCCATAGAAGATTTTGTTCTCATTAATAGAGAATAGTGAATACGATGAATTCTTATCTTTGATTCATTTGATACATTGTTTGTTATATTGTAGTGATTCACAATGTATTGCTCGAATTTTGTATTATATTGAACCTGATGATTGGATATCCCTATGGAAGGCAATGATGTATCATTTCTTATTTTTGGAAGAACAACAAACATCTCAGTCATCGTTTTTAAAGAAGGAATCTTGTATCCATTCAATCAAGTAAGTGCCTACTAAAAAACATTTGAGCTTCAAACGATGAACCATTTGTGCAGAAAAGTACAATCCATTTTGGAAGAATTAGGCAGTTGTATGACTTGTTTTGTCTTGTCTTGTCCCACATTTATTCCACAAATTCTTTATCCAATAGAAGAATGGATAATGATTAGCTTTCGAATATCCAAACATGCTTCTCTTCTTTATCCAATGTTACAACTGTGGACTGCTTGCTTACATGCTGCTGGAGATGAATGGACAAAAGGTAAGGAGATGTGATATCAATTAAATATAGTTCTATATTCATCACTGACATGATGCCTTTTTAATTGTTATGGATAGAAGACAAGGAAAAGTTATATGCTCAAGTACTGTATTTTATGAGACGGAGCAATTTTCAAGGATCAAGTTGTATTTGGGAGACAAAAGAAGACTTATTTGTATATGTCAGCTGTTTGCTTTGTTTATCACAAGCACCTTGTTCATTTCTTCATCCTTTGGATTGGCTTAATGGTTTGGAATACTTTGCTAGTCGTTGTTTAGGGAATACACAGTCATCTTCCGATGTCTTTCATTGGTTATCTACAACCCAGTGGAATACTTGGGATTGGAGGACAAGTTATGATGATTCTTTCATCGAACCTTTCTATTCTCTTGTTATCTATTGTTTGTTACATTTCCTTGGGTCTTTATTAAGAGACAACTTTCATGAGCATTCGACAGATTTCATTATATCATTGGCCAATTCATCGAATTTGATACGTCTGTTAGCATTTGCGGCATTAAATGGTCAACAATGCAGTAATACTATTGAGAACACATTACAACATGTTTTATATAGTTTGCAATGGAAAGCATCCAACTGGCCATTGCTGCTTTCCTTTTTGAATGGAACTATTTTTATCAAGTCACAAAGGGAACAACATGTTTTTATGGTAATGGGAAGCATCATGCCCATGGCGACTGATTGTTTGATTGGTTTGTTTCATTGGTTGGCAGTTAATCCTACAAAAGAACCACCTGGTGTGACACAGGTAAGTGCAAATGGTCAAGATGTGTTTTTCTGGTTTGAATGCAATCAATCTTGTTTGGATTGTTAAAAAAAGGTTTGTTGGCCAACGGAAGAAGCGACCATGACTGTTTTAGCCAATGCATTTCTTTCCATTTTGGGGTGGAAGAAAGACATTGGCTCTTATGTTTATTCCACTTTATTGGTTTGCAACAGTTTGAAAGATGAGCAGCGCCTAGTGGCTCGTTCTCTTTTATTTTGTTCTCCAGTTCCTATTTCTCCAGAGGTAATGTTGTCACATTAATCATTGAATGAAAGAAACATCATTATTATTATTATTATGTGAATAGGATTTCTTAAAGAGCAAACATATGGATTGGGAATGGATGGCACTCATTGCTGAGAATCTAAGTGACTTGAAACGAAGAATGATAGAGCATCAAATACGGAAAGGAGATGGTATTCGATTCTTTGCTTTTATCTCCTTGTTGAAAGAGACTTGGTTTAGTTTTGGTAGTTTTTGGTTACAAGAAATGTGGGAAAAGTTTGGTTTATGGAAGTTGTTATTGACATTTACCAGCTTTTCTCCTAATATTTTGAGTTGGTTGAAGGAATCATGCTCTGAGTTGAAAGATGATAAAGAATCATTACAAGGAGAAGCACCAACGATGAATGGAATATTGGAATGGGATGATTGGAGTGGTTGGTTAGAAGGAATAACACAGTGGATGGATTTGATTGCTCAGGAAGTATTTGAGTGTTTTCCTAAGGAAGTAGGAATGGAAGAAGAAGATGAAGAAGAAAACAACATTTCATCCTATGTTTCCTTATGGAAACGAATAGAGAAAGATTGGGATTGGGAAGGTTTTGAACAGTTATGGTACCAAGTGAATCCTAATCATTCGATAGATCATTCAAGCCATGAATTTGTAGCATCTCAGAGAAATATTTCTTCTTCATGGCATGTTTGGCAACTACTTAAATATTATGAAGCATGGATGATGGAAATAGACAACAAGTTTTATTCGCAAAATTCTTTTCATCATAGACTAGGTTGGTATTATCAAAACATTTGCATGTTGCCATCAGTGTTTTATCGTCTTCATCTTCATCCCTATTGGTCTTTGGATGCGTCTTGTAGTGATAATATTCAAAGATGCAAATATTTCCATCGGCAAGCCAGTCGATTGCGAGCAAAGAAGGATTGGATTAGAGCACTTTATCGAATGTTTTTTGTGACTAGTGCTGTTTGGAAAGAGAAGAAAGGTCGATTGCATTCGTTTTGGAGAAACCTGGGAAAAAGATTGATTTCTTATTTAGAAAATATGAAATATGCACCGAGTGATATGGAAGTTATTTTTTCACAATGGCTATTGGATATGTGTCGTCAATCATGGTTTGTTAAACAATTGGATGAGGTGTATTGGCAAAAATTTATTTTGAATTCTTTGTTCACTGCTTGGAAGTATATATCAAGCCATGAATTCATTGCAATGATATCTAATTGTGCCAACTTGACTGGACAGAAATGGAAGCAATATGATGTTTTGTGGCATCTGTGTCAACAACGATGGGAAGAACATCGGAAGCAAATAAGAATGGTAAGAACCAAACAAGTAATCTTGCAAGATGCTTAGTTTTGTGTAATTTTTGATAGCATTTGTTATATATCATGGCGAGCATGTTTGGTTGGTATTTTCATCATCAAGAAAGATGGTTGAGTACAGATAAAACAATACAACAAGGAAATGATATTATTTCACATTTATTAGATGCCATTCAAGAAGAAGACTTTTTATCATCAAAGGAATGGAGTGCAGCAAATATTCATGCTTGGACTTGTTTATTCTGTAGTATACCCATTGAATGTTTTCAGTATCAGACACTTTCCTTACAAAAGGAATTGTTCCAACGAATACTTGTTTTATGGAAAGAATGGATACATTGGATGGAAAGAGATAGAGAAGAAACAACATCATTTAGTGGATTACCTACTTTTGAATCCAATCCATTTGCTATTTTGGATAGTTTTCAGTTGGCAATCATCAAACTCACATTATCTATTCCTTCCGGTACTTGGAAAGATTCAGTATTGAAGAATGTGTTGGAATACTTTGCCATGGATACAAAGAAAGAGCGAAAGTGCAACCTCATGTTGATTCGTCTGATATTTTATTATCTCAAATGTATGATATCCAAACACAACAAAGAAACCCGTAAGTCATAATGATGGTTGATTGTTTGATCATTTTAAACTCGATACTCTTCAAGTTTTCATTATTATTGGATTCATCGATTGACTGGCTTATCTTTGCATCGTTTTCTGTTGGACACTAGCCATAACAACATCGTTTTGCAGTGGGTGGCCACTCATGTTGCCTTTATTGAATCAAGTCTAGAACTATTTCCTATTCATGGAAGAGTAGAAAGTGGAAAGGAAGAAAGAACAACAGGGGAAAATCATTTACAATTGAGTTTTGCAAAGGTACAACAAGCAGAAGAAATGTGTGCACTGTTATACAGTTTGTATCGATACCAAACACCATTCTTTCGACAACATTTAATGGAAATTTATCAAAGACTACTCCATCGCTTATATGCTTATATATATCAGGTATGGAAAGAACGAAAACCTAGGATTGAGGAAAAGATTAAATGGTATTGTGGTTATGTTTAGGTTTACCGATTATTAAAAAGTTCGAGTCCTTTGGAATGGTGGGTAAAGCCAGTGATTGTTCCTGAAATGGAACAATGGAAACAGTCACCTGTTCAGTCAATGGTGATGACTTCACCAAAGGAAAGGACGCGAATGGAATCAGAACGACCATTAACAGGAGAAGATTCCATTTCTAGTCCATTTCCTCCTTCTCCTAGTCTTCCACCACCGTCTTATCCATTGTCATCTTTTCTTCTAGAGAAACGCAAAGAAATTTCCCCAAAAAGTCTTTAGGTCGTTTTACTGAAAAGAAAAGAGGATATTCTAGTTTATTTGGTCAAGTAAGTGTAACCCATAGGCAGTTTTGAATCCTTGTCAATCACACATGTGTTGTAGTATCTATGGGAATCTTTCTCTAGAAGTCTATTGTTTGCTATTTCTTGTATTCGACATGCTTGTGAATATGATATGGAAGATTTTCCATTGGAACCGGATGTCTTTTTATCTGCACATTATCCAAGTTTTGGATTGTTTGTTGCTATTCCAATGGCCATTTTCTCTTGGAGACATCATCCTTCTCTGATGACCACGGGTAAGTTTGATGTTCAATGAAAATGGCACGAGTAATATGTAAATGTTGCCATAGATTCTTTAAAAGAAGGAAGAATTTCTTATGTCAAGCACATTATTGATGACTGTTTTCTAATTGTTTGGATGTTTGGCAAGCGTTATGAACAGCGAGAGGTAAGAAGAGATTAAACACAGGAGGAATACTGAGACTCATGATGTGTATATAGATAATGACCAGTCGATGGAAAGAAGAAATTGCCAAACGATGGCTTCCATTAGTAGAAGAATGGATGCAAGAAGAAAGGGATGGATTATTAGAAGGCATAGAACAATGGTTAATGTCATAATTCAACACTCAAAAGTAATTTTCTTCACGGGGAAATCATTTTCATTTATTCATTCATTGACCCATTTCATTGGAACGTGCGTGATGGAAGCTTCTGAAACAAGCCATGACAACACACCCACAACAAACACTTTACGGTTAAGAAAAGCAAACCATTCGGAAAGGGTTCAAGAAGAGTCCAAAGATTCTAGTCAAGAAGAAACTAGTAAAAGTGGTGCTTCTGTTTTTGACTGTCACATTTGCTTTGACACACCAACGGACCCTGTCGTGACACCTTGTGGACACTTGTATTGTTGGTCTTGCATTTATCGAGTAAGAAAACTTTTAAAAAGTCATTGTGCATGGCTAAAGGTGTTGTTGACAAATAGTGGATGAAAGCACATCCAGAGGGTGCTGGTTGTCCTGTATGCAAGTCGAGCATAGATAAGAGTAAAATAATACCTATTTATGGTAGAGGAGGAAACGACCAAGAAGACCCAAGAAATAAGACGCCTAATGATGCCGAAGAAATACCTGCCAGGCCAATGGGACAGAGAACTGGTAAGATAAAATGTTGTTTCTATTCTGGACAGGAAATCTAAATGAACAAGTAGAATTCACTCCTCGACAGTCTTCTAACACAAGCAACCCATTACAAGGTGGAGGAGCTCCTTTTGGTGGTCCTTTTTATAGTAATCCGTTTTATCCTGGTCCTTTTCCTTCAGCAGTCCATCACGGAAACTTTGGTCCATTTTCAGTTTCAGCGTTTGGACCCTTTCCTTCTTTATTCGGTTTACAGTTTACTTATCCACCACCACAAAGTTCACAAGGTAAGTTTGTCGGCCTTTTATTTTAATGTCAGAAGATTGAAACGACGCATTGCATAAGAACCTTTGACCGAAGAACAAGCTAATCAAGCTTTTGTTTCTCGATTGCTGCTGGTCATGGGATTGCTAATCATTCTATGCCTATTATTTGTTTAATCTTATTTGGACAACAACTAATCTCTAATGACGATGACAAAACCAACGCTATCAATAAAGCAACTATTGAAAACTGTTTTTGCAACTTTGTGACACCTGAGTATGATCCTCATCATCCCGTTCCACTACTAGAAAAACAGTAAGCAATGACAACTGCTATCTTCATTATAGACTCACGACAAGCTAATCCTCCAACAGTAGAAGAATCTAAACTCTTCATATTACTTGGACTAGTAGCAACAGTACGAATCACACAAGGATAGTTGCTTGGAATTGGTCGTCGAATGGGTGAAACTGTCCAATAATGAGAGGATTGTTGATGACTTGTTCTAAGGTTTGAACAACGGACAGTACGTTGTTTCTTATTCTTTAAAGGAATTCTATTTTCATATCTTGCTAGTTGTTTTGCACAAGTTTGGAATAATCGTTTACCAAACATTTCTAATGCTTCACAAAACCCACACCATCCAACATAACCAAATAGAAACAATTTTGTTTCATTCTAAAGGCCAAGTGATTTGACTTTATAAATGTATATAAATATATTATTACATGACGTTGCTTTCCATCAACAAGTGTTCAAGCAAATAAACTATCTCTTGTATCTAAACATGACTCTTCCTCCTCTATCCGGTGGAGACATCCAAGGAACCTCAAAAGAATGAATAGATTCACTGTCTGTTTGTATCCCAATATCTTTCGTGCACAACAAGACATCATACCAAGAAAACATATTTTCTGGTAAAAGATGCTTTTCCATCTTGTGCCATTCCTGTGAACCATCTTTAGAAGCTAATTGCGGACTGCCTTTAAAACATTCCCAAGTCGCTTGAAAACGCGTCATCAATAACTTTCTTCTTCCTATATATTCTTTATAAATACTTTGATGAATCTCTTGAATGGTTGATTGGCGTTGACTGGAGAGTTGTTCTACTAATTTAGTCCATGAACCTTGAGGAAAACGAGAAGAAACTGATGTCGATAATAGAGAGTTTATAGATGGAATCATACTATGTACTTGTGAAGCGTCATGTTGATTAAACAACACACCCATTTCCATCACCAACGTTTCCAATGTCAATGCCTCTTCCTGTAAAAGAGCATCTCCTCGTTCATTTGCTTTCTCAACTTTGAATTGTTTCACATGATAAAGTAATCGACAACTTTCTAATTCGGTAATCAACCAAGATAATATTTGTTGTCTATTTTGCCAACTATGCCAGTCCATAGCAGGATATTCCAACACAGTAACCATGAATTCCTTCATTTCTTGTTCTAATGTTTCCTTTGGCCTACTCGCATTGTATGTAAACTGCAACGCGTGTTGATGATTGGAAGCAAGTTCACTAGCAATTTCATCCAACAAGGTACCAACCACTTCAACAAACAAGGAAAAAGGACTGGTTTCCTGTTGTAATGCCGTCAAAGAAATATTTCCTAATCTATTCAATCACAGTCATTGGTTTTATTTATAACACTTGGGTATCTTCTTACCCCAACTTGTCTAGTTGTTGTTCTATGGTATGGTATGATCTTTCCATCGGATGCCCGTCAACAAGACGCTCTTCAGCGATTGCGTTGTTGCCAATGGTTCATCTCACATGGACTTGTCAAGCACCCACTTGGACTGGTTTAAGAAAAGTAAGACAGTTAGCAAGTATTCAAAGAATTAGAGAACAAGTATGGAAACAAAGACAAGGAATAGTTGAAAAAGATCCTTATGCATTTTCCACTTTATTAGAAAGATATCCTTCACTATCCGATGAAGAAAAGGTATTTTCTATCATTCAATGAGAAGAAGCTGTTGATGGAACTAATAGATAGGAACAATTACAATTGATTGAACAAGGAACAGCACCGCATACTGGAGAATCATATGATGTTTTGTTTGCTGATATTTTTGGTAGAGCGTTACATCCACTTCCTCCAGGAGTTCGTTCTTTAAGAAAACCATTGAGAAAGAAACCAAAACACGTGCACTTTGAACATCATTTACAACCTTTAATATGGGAGAATCCTTATAGTGAGTTTCGTATGTCTGAAGCAGAAGAACGATGGAAAGCCAAATTGGCAAGGTTAGAAGCTGAAGGAAGAAGTCCTAAACAAAAAGCAGAAAGTAAAAGACAAGTTAAAAAGAAGTGATTAGTTGTAGGACTTGGTCTTGTTAGATGACAATAGCTGTGCCTCTTGGTATTGTTGCAACTAGTTACATATTCATTGTGTGGATTATATTATTGTGTCAATCAAGTAAATAAAACATTATTGGATGCAACTTTGTAAAAAGGCCAACTATTCTATATCTTGTGGTATGTTGTACAACCTGTCATCATTGTTCAACAAGGTCTCAACTTGAACAGATGAACAATGAACCAAAGATGAGAGATATAATACTGCACCACTTTGAATAGCAGCTTTCGAAAATCTGATCGATTTCAATAATGCCTTGAGTCTTTTCTGAATATTAACTGATGATATTTTGCTGTTTTCTATGCTCCTTGTGGTTGTTACTTTGTAAGCATTCCAAATGTGCTCTAAATACATTGCTGAATTGTTTTAGTAGAAGATTATATACAATGACTTGGTTTACTTTGCATAAGCATATAAAATAGAACAGCCTGTGACAACAATTATATGCAGTTCCTTTTATTATTGACAACTTGTGTTATCAAGAAATGGTCATCCACGACCGACATGAAAACAAGGCATTGGTTTAACCATTTTCTACCTGAAAAAGTTTGTTTATCCAACAGCATTGATTCTTCTCAAGTTGAGAGAACAATAAGGCATCAAATGCTTTATTCAACCATGACTTGATACAAGGTTCCTATCATAAAAGTGAAGCTAACCAACATTCTTTCCATTATCCATTCCTAAAAGTGATGCAAAGGTTAAGTGTAATATCGGATATGTTTTGTAAAATGAGATGCCATTTCAGTATTAGAGGAGATTGGATTGACCAAACCATGTCGTTTCAAGAAATGATCAAACAAGGATGGAAAAACCTGCAAGTGTTAAAAGAGTGTCCTATTGAGTTGTGGATTATATATATTCTCAAGTTTCTTTCTTCCTTTAGTTATTTCTCTTATTCACTTATCCTTACCTTGTTCTTATCCGATGAATACAACTTTTCCGATGAAAGAGCAGGTTGGACCTATGGAGCATATGGTTTTATGTCAACTGTGTTTGGTATGTCATTGGGTTGGTTAGTTGACTATTTGGGAGTTCGATATGCTTTATTATTGGGAGCAGTGATTGGCACTTTGGCAAGATTGGCACTGGCTTGGTCATATTCTAGTGTATGGACTGTCTTCATTCTCTATACGGCACTTCCATTGAGTGAAAGTTTGGGCATTCCCATTATGACTATTGCCATTAAGAGATATACCAATTCGAATACAAGAACGATAGCGTATTCTTTATTTTATACTTTTATGAATTTAGCTGCCCTCATTTCAGGTCCTATAGTTGATGGTTGTCGCCATTTATTTGTCAACGGAGCTACTTTGTTTGGTCACTCTTTTACATCTTTAAGAGTGGTCATTCTTTGTGGGTCTTTTGCTAGTTTTCTTATTGCCTTGATAGTGTGGTTTAGTGTTCGAGAGATTCAAGTAACTGAAACCGGTAGTTTGATTCAACATGAACCCATTGGAAGATTATCTTTTGACCAAACCATTCAAGTAAGTTGCTTTATAAGTATATTTATGTTTATTGTGTTTTTACATAACAGATTAGGTTTTAAAGGAGAGTACATTTTGGAGATTGGCATTGATGATGTTTCTTTTGGTTGGTGTAAGAATGGTATTTCGTCATGTTGATGCAACACTTCCCAAATATATGATAAGAGAGTTTGGTCAAGATGCTCCATTTGGTGCTTTTTATGCTATCAATCCACTTTTAGTGATTATCCTTGTACCTTTGGTGGGAATCTATTCCAAAGGAAAAGAATCCTTTCCAATGATATTATATGGTTCATTGATTAGTGGAGCATCCGTTTTCATGCTCTGTATTGGACCATTTTATATTTGTATTGCTGGCTTTCTAATTCTTCTTAGTATTGGAGAAGCCATTTATTCACCACGTGTATATGAATATACGATGCAAATGTCTCCACAAGGAAGAGAAGGTTTGTATACTTCATTAGCAACGATTCCATTATTTGGTGTTGTTCTTATTACGGGTGGAATGAGTGGTTACTTATTACAACGTTATTGCTCTTCTTTGTCGGTGGTTCGTCATTGTCAATGGATGTGGGCCATCATTGGCATCGTTTCTTTTTCTTCTCCTTTACTATTGTTTCTATTTCGACATGTTATATCTCCTCCATCATTAGTATTAGCAACACAATCAGAAGAATATGTACCATTAGAAGGAAGTCATTCATTGGAAGAAGAATATGATGTGAAAGTTGCTTTGACAATGGGTAATCGTCGGCATTGATGGTCTGCTCATTGATTGACACATCTGTCCGTATAACATGTCTGGGTGGTTAGGGACAAGAGCCATCCGTACAGTTATTGGAACAAGTAGTAGTAGACAACAATTTTTACGAAATATTAATTGGTGGTTATTGAAACAAGATACCTTGATTGAAAAGAACAAGCAGATTACCTGGTTTCAACCAACGAATTATTTTGGGACAACCACTGAAAGTAATGAAAGAGAATCCAAAGAGAACGTTGGGAATAAGGAAAGTAGAAAGGAAACAGCTTCATCAACAACGGAGTCGTCTTCTAATAATACAAAGGAACAAACAAATGAAGAGAAACCAACTGAAAAGACCACCCATACGGCGGACATGGGAATAGACTTGAACGCGGAAGATCTAGTACAACGTATAAAAGAACAGGAAGAACAAATCGACAAGTTAAAAGATCTTTCTTTGCGTGCTTATGCAGAAATGGAAAATGTGAGAAGGATTACTCAACGTGATGTGGAGAATTCAAGAAAGTATAGTATTGGTGCCTTTGCAAAGGATTTGTTAGATGTAGCAGATAACTTGGAAAGAGCTATCAACAATATTCCAGCAGAAAAGTTGGATCCTTCCAAAGGAGACCCCATTATCATTGGTTTGTATGAAGGAGTTAAAGCAACGGTAAGGAATTGTTTTTGTGATGTAGCAAATTTACCGAGTACTCATATCCATTAGAATGACCTTTTACAGAAAGTTTTCAATAGGCATGGAATCGAAAGATATGATCCTATGGGAGAGAAGTTTGATCCCAATTATCATCAGGCTATGTTTGAAATAGAAGATAAAGAGAAGGAAAGTGGTATCATATTATCTGTTGCAAAGACAGGATATAAGATTCAAGATAGAATATTACGTCCAGCTGAAGTAGGTGTAACAAAATCAGTAAAAGAGTAGCGATTGTTTGATACTTTTCATAACAACAAATCCAAGTTGAAACATTGTCGTTTGTATGGTTGCATTGTTAAATGCGTGTGCCCAGTAAACGCCCAATAACCATATGAGTATGACTACTTTAGACTTGTTATGGACAAGTAGACAAGCTCAAGTGGCTAATGGTTTAAAACATGGAGACTATGGGCGTTATCGTTTGTATTGTACTCGGCGTTTACATCGTCTGAGAAAGGCGCTGAAACTGACGCATGGAAGAGGCAAATTTACTAAAAGAAAACTTGGAGAGGAAGAGTTGTTGTCAAAAGGAGACACTCGTATTTTGTTACTTTTATTGTTTCAAGCAGAAAGAGCTTGGAGTCATGCAATGGAATTGAAGGACGAAGAAGCACTTTTACGGGAAAGTAAGAAAAGAAGCAAATCTTCAACTGTTCGAAGACGTCAATGGCCAAGAAGACGACTGATAAAGGCGGCTCTTTGGGCAACACGTTTGGAAAGATTGTGCACTGCTGCATTGGTAGATGTGAAAACTTGTTTGGAGGCTAAAGCATATACAGCTTGGATGATGGGTGCTTTGCTTTTAGAAAGAAAACGGTGGAAGGAAGCCAAAGAGAGTTCTTTGAAAGCTAAAATTATTTTACAAAAGTTGGAACAAACTCCACACATCAGTGCTCAACAGAAACGAACCTATGAACATTATATGGAGGAAGTTGCCACTTGTATTCGTTATGTGAACTATCAGCTATCACGCAAGATGAGTTCACAAGAGATGAAAGACAGTATGGACTCTTCGGCAGTGGAAGATGAGACTGTATTTATGAATGGTTTGCAGTCACAATTGGAACAAAGTCAGCCAACCAACGAAAACATGTTGGTGGAATGGTGTGGACATGTCGTTCCAGTCATTCATGAAAGAATAAGAGAATATTTGATTCACATTTCCAGTTTGGTAAAAACTATTGAAGAAACAGAAGACAAAATGGTAGATAATTTGGGCAAGATTGTTGCACTATATACAAGTTGTATCAATATCGTTTCCAAAGAATTGCAACAAGGGGAATTGGATAATGAGATTGAAAAAGAATTGAATCTTTTAAAGGCTTACCTCGTTGGGAATCGATTGCAATATGTTATACAGAAGAATATATTCAAATGGAAGAGTTGGGAAGAGAAAAAGGTTTCCAATCGAAAAGTGATTCCACTTGTTGAGAATTGTATGAAAATATGTCAGGCAATACGACAATTGGAAGGTGTTCAAGAGAATGTCGTTGTTCAGAATCGTTGGTTATCAGAAGAATTGGCGTTTAGAGTTGTCCGTTGTTACTACCTATCCAAGTATTACTTTAACAAACATTCCTGGGCAGAAGCGTACGTATTGAGTAAGAATGCAAATGACCTGATGCATCAAATATCATTTGAGGAGCTACGAAGCAGTCCTTGGCTGGTTGATAAACTGGCGAATCTCAAAAAAGAGTTGATAAGTCAAAGTTGTTTAGCCAAAGCATATGGTTTTCTAGAGGAAAATAAGCTGTCCAACGAGATGCAAGAGGGACTGCAGTTGAATGATGAAGCACGAGCTTCATTCAAAACACCATTGATGAATAGATTGGACACCGTTGTCTTTCCTGAGTCACTTGTGGATATAAAAGATTTGAAAATTATAGAAATGAAGCCAAACTTCATGACAGCACAATGCAAACCATTTCTGTTTGATTTAGCGGCTGAAGAATTGGCATTTCCAGACTTGTCATTGCTGAACAATACGGAAACAGAAGAGAAACAGGAAGTATCGAAGCCAGGATTACTTGGCAAGGCTGTTCGATGGTTTTCTAGCAAGAAATAAATGTTGAATGTACTGTATCAATGGAATACATTGAGAATATTTGTCTCCATTTACAAGATTTTTGAATGCTGAATCAAGCAATAATGGTTGTCTATCCAAAGTATGGTTCCAATTGTAGACCGAATCCCTTCGAAAAGGTTCGAAAGACTTCATCAGTTATCTGACTTTGGTATTTTGGATTTGTCAATTTGTCTGATCTTACTGCAGTAATAAAATTGCAATCGCATAAAGTCTTCCATTCAATCAATACAAGTCCACTATCATAATCTGCGGTAGAAACATCTTCCAACTGCTGTTGCAAATGCCGATATATGGCCAGTATTCTTTCTAAACTAAAAATGTTTGAACAGTTCGATGTAGTTCTTGGTTTCTTGCTGGAATGACGGCGTTTCTTCGATAGGAATGTCTTTGTAAATATTTGCATGTCTCTTTTGGATGGAATACGAGAAGCCATGTAACCTGCAATGCAAAGTAGCTTTGCTGTAGTTGACCAGGAAGAAAACACATCATTTCTTTGAACACGCGCTATAGCAGTATCCTTGCTTTCCATTACTGTGGAAGAATCCTGTTGGAGACAGTAAAGTCCATTAAGACGACTTTTCAGATGAGGCAAAATATTGCTGTAAAGTTTCGTCGTATCTTCCAAAGATACTATTCCGTTCTCTATTGGTTTTATATACATGGAAAAGAGTTCCTCACATATCACGGTCAACTGCTCCAAGTAGGGAGTTGCATGATATAAAACATCTAAAATGATTCGCACAAAAGGTTTTTTGAGTTTTTCAAATTTTGGATCCGTTTTCAGCCTAGTTTCCAATAAAATAGCAAACTCATCCATTTGATAGTTTGGAAACCAAACAAGAAATGGTGTGGATACTTCATGGAATGATAAAATGTTTTCCGTCATATGTTCCCATGAAAGATAGGAAGTGCAGCTTATATGTATTCTTATGTTGAACAAATATTTGTCCAGTTCCAATAATACTGGAAGAATCTTGGGACAAAAGGAAATTAACGCATCAATATGCAATAGTACTAAATATATCGTTTCATCTTGACTGATATTGTTCAAGTTTCGAATGAAATCTGCCATTTTTTCCGTTTTTGTCCAGCTTTTGAACCCATTAGCTAGACAAGGCAGGTGGCCAACCACTCGATTCAAGATAGATTCGTATAGTGATCTTTGAAAGGACTTTAACAGAAATGTAATGTTGCAGCTCATCGATATCATACCTTTCACTTGGATAATAACGGCAATCTATTTGTATCATTTTCTTACCCAAGGACTGTAGACAACCGGCAATGACGGAGCTTTTTCCACTATTTGGCTGTCCATATGCATAGATAGGTGCAAACGGAGCCACGGAACCTAGTACTTTATGAGCAATTCAACGGCAAAAAAGAATGAATGTGTTTATTTGCCTTGAAACAACGAATAAGTATCGTATATTTGTCTTCTTCTACAAGGAAAAGTATTATTCAAACATTCCAAAGCACTGTGTTTCATCAAATCAAAAAATGACAACGTTGGCGCCCAAACTTCATTTGACATTTTTCTTTTGATTTCATTGACTTATTTCTTCCCATCAACGATAACAATTCGAAAAACAAGAAAAAGAGAAAGCATAAATGTATCGCACTTGCCACTAAATACTCTTTCATTGTATGAATCATTTATTGTCATTTGTACACTCTAGAAAAGTTGTAGATATTCTGACAACTTGTGCAATCCAATGACTAAAAAATCATCTACCATTCTCATTTTCTAGTGGAATCGAAAGATTCTAGGTTTAAAGATGGCTTCGTATTATTTTCCTGATCAATAGAGACATATCCTCTACTCAAATCACGAGCCTTATGAATAATATTTTCTAAAAACTGTTGTATGCCACTAATAAGCCACTGAATCATCATGAGGACCAATATACTTGCTGATCTTATTTCGCCTAATATTAGAACAGCTGCTTCTTCCAAAGAGCTTACATGTTCAAAATCACCCTTCATCCAGCCACCCAACAATACAAATAGACACTATCACATAGAAAATAAGATTTGCTTCTTACAAGAATTCCAATGGAAATAAACGATTACATGCAACTTACCAATGCTAAACTAACAGATAATAACCAGTAACAAACTGCAAGCAAGTTCCTCATCCAAGCAACAACACAATTGGATCGACTGGGGAGAAGATTCAAACCTGTTTCCACATTACAAGTATCACCAGGAATCAAAACATATCCTCTACTTTGAATGGCATTACAAGAAGCAGCATCATCGTTCTCAATATCCACTCCATAGGAAGGATGACATTCCGAGGAATCAGAGCTTCGTTCAAATCCGATATCACACTGATAATCATCCATTGTACATGGACAAGATTCGGAAGAAAGAATACTTGCAAAACCATCTCGATTATTACACAACACCTCTTGCCTTCTTCTTAAATAACAAACTCTTCTTCCCAAAGGACATCTTCCATCAAGAGCGTCTGCTGGACAGAAACTACAATAATCACTTTCACCATTGGATATTGTTTCCTCAATATCATGAATAAGTGTCGGATCCTCATTACAAGGCTTTATCTTTCCAAGAATGACTGGATTGGAAGCATCTTCACAAGTACGAATAGATAACGTAGAAAAGTCTAAAAAGACAACAATACCATCGTTATCACGACTACCTAATAATAACATTCGCTCAGTTTTGGCTTCAGGTTCCGATAGAATGTTATGAATTATCATGTTGTTTTGTGGAAAAGGAATGGTGGACCAAGAGAGTCCACTTGTCCAAGTATAATACAATGCCGATGCATCTGTCTTCGCAGCAACAATCAAAGACCCTGTGATTACAACATTATTCTTCTTCAAGAATTAAATAGGAATGAGTAAACAAACCTGAATCTCCATATTCAAAAGTATAATGACCAGAACCCAATATCTCCAACCAGTGAGTCCCACCATTGGTACTTAGCCAAAGAGATGCTGTGTCGCTTCTCAATGTTGCCTCAGGACCAGGTAAAAGCACTCCATGGGCTAATATATATCCTGCAGTTGAATTCAATGAATATGCAGACTCAAAAGTATTTTCTCCCATAGTAGAAGCTGCTGAACCCAATAGTACTAATTCGGAATTCTCTGGTGCTCGAAAATACTTGCCATTCTCCATATTTCTTTGATAAAATTGAAATCGAGGAACAGAAGAGGTATTCATGACTAGACGATGCCATACGCCTCCATTATCAAAGGAAATGAGTGTTCTTGGTCGGTCTAAATGAGGAGCAACTGGATCATAAGCATTGGTGATCATCATTCCTTTAGTATAATTAAAATGATATGGTCATTTATCTTTAGGAGTCATGTCTACATCATTGCCTACCTTGAACACCTCGAATCAGACTTAAATCTTCAAATATAGTTCTCCTGAGACTAAGAGAAAACCTGGTACCACTTTTATCGCTCAAATACAAGTTATAAAAAGGTTTTGTATCTTCCATGCCATGTAAAACAGCTAAAATTGCATTTTCTCCTCTAATCTTTTCAGCTGACATAATATGAAAGGCTTGTTGTTGTAAAATAAAGGGCATTTTCACATTTTCAAAGGACCAGCCTCCATCATGACTGACTTCAAGCGTCACCGAAGCATGTTCACGAGAATCTACTTGTGCAGCATACAAATGTCTAAAGAGTCATCGACATGTCATAAAATAACCATCAATCAATTCAAAATGTATACTTACTTTCCAATAAATGCAAAAGAATACATATGTTGTTTTATGATAATTGGTTCCGTCTGAAACCAATTGGCTGAGAGAACAAGATTCACATTGTCATGCCATGAAAATAAGTCTTGTGATTTTTGCCTTTCTTTCTCTGAAGCTATAGCCATCATAATAACAACTTGAGACTCCGAACGATGAAGAAAAGGAAAGAAGCTATTCCCCTTCTTGACATAAGGACAGTTTTCTACGATATTTAAAGGCATGAAATCAAATTCGTAAACATAATCCTGGAGAAACGACCATGAATAACCAAAGTCATTTGAGCCATATACTTTTCTTGCACACACGGGAGTATCCTCAAGCTGAGCAGCATCAAGATCTCCGCAGTCACCCACAAAGGCAGCAAGTAGCAAGTAGTCTGGATATTGTGGATGTTGTTTAATTTTCTCTATAGCAACAGACTCTTTTTCACCACGAGAAACTGAAACAATATCAAATGCGAGCTGTTTCTCTGCAGACAGTGCACCAACAGTTATCGCAACATTGCCCTTCTTGTTCACTATTAGAAGCTTATTTGGATTCTTCCAGTGACTTATAAGGTCTGTTGCAGTAAATGGACCAGGGTACTTGGAGTTTGGTAACTGCAAGTCCCAAGAACCCAATCCTGAACGATCGTTCTTAAACACTTTGCCTTGTTCAGTTCTAAGGAATATGGTGAAAGCACCATCTGACCGACGCAAATACTTTACTTGTACTGGTGTACCAGCTTTTTCTAATAACTGCTCTTCACCAACAAGTTTACTGTCATCTATACTATCAACTGCTATGAAGAAAACTAACGCAAACAACAAGAGTCGTTGTAACAAGGAAACAAGCTGCGTCATCTTTTGGCCTATCACAAAAGTTGTGGCGCCACATGTAAAATAAGTTTACATTTCTTTATTCGATTGATAAAAAATAGGTTGTGTTAAAATATTATTTTATATTCTTTTTCAACGTTTCAAGTAATTCATTACGAGCCATCTCATTCTATTTGGTCTTTTTGGTTAGGACACGTCTCCATTTCTTTTGCATTCTTTTGGGAAATAAAAGGACCACTCCTTGGTCTGGCAAACCAATTGTTAGTTCATTCTTATGCCAAAAAAAGTTGTTTCCAAGTCTAATAATATTAGTAAGAGAAAACCAAGGAGTCTTTCCAACTACAATATCTTTATGCGAAGTTATGTACTGAAAGTAAGTAATATTGGTAGTTCTTCTGGTCATGACAAGTGACGATTCCGTTTGCAAGCACTACAAGAGCTACAGCATAGTAACCATTCTTCTTTCCTAGGTAAAAAAAGACAATCCATATCTAACGCATCGTGAAGCATTCAAGAAAGCTGCTCAAGAATGGCAAGTTTCATCAGAAAACCCCAAAAATGCCACAACTTCAAAAACTGTGAACAACGATAAAGGTTCGTAGTTTTTGATGTCTAACTTTACAAACATCAAAACTTGCAGAATGGTTACTCCTATCACGAGGTTCCACATGTCTAAAATACCAACAGCTTCCAATATTATGTTTCATTGTTACAATCTCTAAAAGTTCAGCGCAATCCATGTCTTCATGGACCAACAAACAAGCACATGCATTGTTAATAATTTAAGAGATCATTTAAATAAGTTCTACCATCTCCACTCTGTCCCGCTGGTGGCTGCCAATCTTTATCTGGATCTGCCTCTTGTGCTGAAATCAGTTTTGCATCATAACTAGATAACATGAAGCTCGTGTTGGGCCATAAACCACACGAGGGCGTTTCATGCTTTCATATGTATTTTCATCTGAATTCTTACTCACGTGATCATTCTGATCATTCTCATCTTTCTTTGTGACTAAGTCATCATTACCTTTCGTCTTCCCAACTTTTGACTCATCAAGCAGTGGCGGGTCATATTGTTCATTAACTGCTTCTTCAATACGCTGTCGCTTGTTCTTGTCTATTTCCAAAGTCTCTTGGTTTAGTTTCATATATATATCCAACTCATCTTGTTCATAATCGGTTGCTGATGCATACTGAAGCTTCCGTTCTTCCAAATGTTTCGCATTATTATTTCGCCAAGCAATTTGGCTCATATTTTCTTGCAAGTTACTTGTTTTAGTTCGATCGTAGAACTCGTCATCACTATCGTCCCCAAAATTTGCACCAAGAACATCCTCATAGCCTCCCAAAGCTTCCAAACGCTTTCTTTCCTCATCGTCATCATTGAGACTCTTATCACTATCGTTATCCGAATCTGAAGCTTCTATTGTTTGTGCCGAAGAAACAAAAGTTGTTTCTGTCTTTCTAGAGGCTACTGTTCCTTTAGTTTCTTTCTTGAAACGTCCTTCTGTTTCACGATAACTTTCTGACACCAAGTTGGCTTCATTTTGTTCATAAGACACTACAAAGACCCTACTCGACATGCCACAACGAAAACTCTCTCCCACTGCGATAGGATAATAAACTCGTGGTTCTAAACGTTTCTTGCTTAGGAACGTTCCATGGGTACTCCCCAAGTCAAATAAGTAAGGTTGCAAGCCGTCAAACTGCAAAACTGCGTGATAACGTGAAGCAGAAGGGTGTTCCAGTTGAATATCACAGTCTCCAGCTCTTCCTATAAAAACATATTCCCTTCCTTTTAAGTTTCTTGTCTGTATAATACAACCTTCTTTTATTATCTCAAGAGTTGTAGCTTCTTTCTGGGGTGCTGACCATAAAGGCGCTACATAAATTTTATCCATCAACTCCCAAGAAGCATGTCACACTCCCCCAGGGAGTCTTATGTTACTTTCACTTGTTGCAGTTGGAACATTTGACCACAAATAGGACACTTTACTGTAGCACCAATGGTTACATTCAACCACCGTATTTGGTGATCATTCGGTGCAGGACGTCCTGAAGAAGAAAATAAGTACATTACTGGGTTTTGACAAGAGCCATCAACATACCTGTACAACCTACAAACCTGGAATCTCCTAAGGATGGTATTTTCCTAGGATTTTCAAGTGTTCCAAAGCTATCATTTGAAACAGAAAAATGTCGAAATGCACTTGGCTGTTGGACTGCCACACCTTCTTCTGCTGTTCCTCTTCCTTCTGTCGGTAAAACTTCCTCTAGAGCAATTGCTCTTTCTAACTTTCTGTTTTCACTGTCTTTATCTTGGTCCTTTTCAGCAGATACACTCCTCGAACCACTGTGAATGTAATGATATTGGTCTGGGAACCTCGTCAACTTGAGAGTTCTTTGACGACTCAATGCATGCCATACAAAAGGTCCGAATTTGGATAGCATTCTTTTCATATTGGAAATGCGATGCCATCATCTCCTTTGGCGCCTTTTCCCACCCAACTGTGTTTTCTTTTGGCTATATTTCAACTTTTGTCAAATATGCAAAGAATCCAACAACGTTTGCAGCTTTTACAAATTGAGTCATCATACACAAAACAAGAAGGTTCAAACATTGCCTAAGCAACCCAACCCTAGAGAATCCCCTCTGATCGTTATCGGTGGACAGTGCAAGACCGAAGTCGTTAGATTTGTATGTCAATGGGAATGCTTCAATTGGATTGGCGCCCGCAATGAGTGCGCAGAGAGCAAGTAGTTATGGGATTTCTTCGGACCAACCAACCACAGCAACCTATCATACAGCCGAAAATAGTAACGTTTCACAATTACGTGGACAGGAAGCGAAATTAGAAGACACAAACGCTTCCAAGCCTCCTATAGTTCGAAGTGTTCTTCAAAGACTGAGCTTGGGAAACGAAAGCATATGGGTGCGAGTTGGAACTTTACGAGAAGCATTAGGGGACTGGAATGGAGCCATTGAAGCGTACAGTAATGCGTTGCGACACAGTGTGGACAATCCTAACACGCTTTGTAAAATTGGCTCTATATTGCTACGTCGAGGAGAAAACGATAAGGTACGTTGGTTGGTTTTGGCACGACGTTTATACAACTGTATGCTTATTATCTTCCAAAAAGGCGTTTAATTATATTCAGCGTGTGTTGTCTCTTGCAAGTAATAACGGAGAAGCTTGGACTCTCCTCGGATTCTATCATATGAAAGCAGGTGCCTATGAAGCTGCTTATGAGGCTTTTCAAAACGCAGTTAGACTTTTAGGAGATCAGTCATCTTCCCTTTTGTGGTATGGAATTGGAATGTTATACGAATTGAACAATTCTTTCGACTATGCGTTAGAAGCCTTTAATAATTCGTTAAAGCTCAAACCTAATTCCGAATTTGTAGTAGATATATATTTGCACATGGCGCATATATACGAAGAACGCGAAGCATTGGATTTATCTTATGATTATCTGAACAAGGCATTTTTAAGTATTTCTATCTCTAACTTTAACAATTCTATTTTGGCAGATATCTATTTTCGTATGGGAACCATTCAAGAAATGAAGCGCAAGACTTCCATAGCCAAAGAGTTTTATTTAAAGGCACTGAAAGAGAACCCTAACCATGCAAAGTCATTGCAGCAGTTAGGCTGGGTTGAACATGAAAGCGGACGTACTGAAGAGGGTTTCAGATTATTGCGTCGTGCAGTTGAGGTTGATGCGAACGATGGACAAGGTTGGTACTTATTAGGTAAGCATAATTGAATTGGTTTTCTTCGAATCTCATGCAATACTTTGTAGGTAGGCTGTATATGGCTCAAAAAGAATATCGTGCTGCATATGATAATTATCAACATGCAGTTTATTGCAATAGCAGAAATCCAAGGTTTTGGTGTTCCATTGGTGTTCTTTATTATCAAATGGGACAATATCGAGATGCTATGGATGCATATACACGAGCCATTCGTTTAAACCCGAATTTGAGTGAAGTTTGGTATGACTTGGGTACCTTGTATGAAAGTTTTTCCCAGTTCAAGGACGCATTGGATGCCTATCGAGAAGCATTGAAACTCTCCCCAAATAATTCTCAGATAAAAGCCCGTGTTTCTGAAATAGAACAGCGCCTAAAGGAAGAAACAACAACTTGCTCAAATACGAAAGAAAGAATAATCAAGTTGGAGATGCAACAAACTGGATTGCCACAAGTGACAGGGCCAACGACCACAGATGGCTATTTAGAGATAACGCAAGAGATGAAGAGCGTGTCGTCTTTTGGTATATCCCAATCGCCATCTGACGTCGCAGAGTTGAAAGCAAACGATGGATTATCAAAATCAACTTCATTACCAGATACAATACAAGACAGAAAAGGTCCATTGGCAGAAACGGTAAGCACAAAGGCAGTAGTTATGTTCAAGTGGATTAAGCATTACTGTAACTCAGGAAAAGGAAGAAAAAGAAATAAATACCATAACAAAGGAGAAACGAGACAAATGGAATACTTTTGAACAAGAAGACAGTAAGAATGCCAGTTCAAGTACGACTGCATCATCATCTCTTGAAGACAGTAAAGCAGAGTCGGAAAAGTCTGCATCGGAAAGTAGTAAGCATTTAACGGATATTGCTGCAGAAGGTTTGCAAAAACAAGACAAAACAGGCTTAAAGGATGGTGAATCAGTACATGAAAGGAGCACTGAAGAGCTGGATATTTCCGAACCAGCATCCAAAAGGTCACGTACATATCGTACGCTAAGTTCGAGCTCGGATTCTTCTACAACAGAAGCAAAGGAAGAAGTGTCTGCGAACGAAATTCAAGTGGTTTCAAACAATGAAGATGATGTACCAGGTGAGAAAGAAACTGAACATAGTAACGAGGAGCGATCACACCATGAACAAGAAGAAAACGGAGGAAAATGAGCCTTTTTGACGATACCTTATCCAGTCCAGTCACAGAAGAACTGAAAGGAAAGCGGTCATTGCTTTTTTTTTCTGATTGTTTAGTTTGTATAGTGCAAGATTGGCTTATTTCCGGGACAATTGACTTTTAACTGGCAAGCAAACCGGTTGATTTGCAATGAAGCAGAAATTTTCCACGGTAACGAAGACGAGCAATTCTTTCTTGCTCTCTTAAAAAATACAATGACATGAAGTGACGTACATTTTGTTTTGCAAGATGGTGGACTGAAGTTTCACCACAGGGATCAAGCTTTTGCCAGACTTGTCAGTTTTCAAGTTCAAAGTTTGTTAATTCGCTTACCAAGTGGAAGATTGCTCAATTGTAGGACTTTTTGCCAATATATTCAGGTTAAAAACTTGTTATCTTGCTTTATAAATACGAAAAAATAAAATAGTCTTTTAAAATATATGGCAAGACTTGCTTAGGAATGAATCTCAAGTGCCTCTCAGTTCATTGCTCACCTGTACGTACACCCAATGGAATAGTTATCATTATTGGTTTAGATTGGGACTATGTTACTTGTGTTGCTTTTGTGATTCTGTTTTCCTATAGGCAGTCGTATCAAGACTATTCGGCTCAACTATAGAATTGCGCCTTTTAAAAAGTATCAAAAGATAGAGAGATAACCAAAGCGAATATAAAATTGACAACGAGAGTTAGTTTTGAAAACGGACTAATACTGGTGAGGGTCTTGAAGAATACACCAAGCATAGCAACAATATGAATGCGCGCGCTGGTAATTCAGGTATTCGGTCTCAAGAAAGTTCGAAAGAAGCGGAAGGTAGAGCCTGGAACCATATTAGTTATCCTAGTTGGAATGCAACGAAACAGGTCCGGGACACAGAAGGTAAGCAAGATTAGTTAACGAAACATTGTTGTTTCTTAAAATTTGTTTCATATAAAAGGTATAAATAATATAGGAGGAACTGATTCTTGGAGTAGTCATATTTCAAAAGTAGACTCTTGGGGTAGTCATATTTCAAAAGTAGACTCTTGGGGAAGGAGCTATAGGGATGGAGGGGTTAACCAAGGCTTAAGTGGGTCGGGTTCACCACAAACAGACCCAATGAATTGGATGTTTGGGTCAAACAAAGCTAGTGGAGGTTCACCGCCTACACTTGACTTGTCGGAATTTCCAACTTTATCCAGTACAGTTTCTGCTCCGGTCGAAGATGTACACAAAAACTCTCAACGGCCTGCTGTTTCTCCACAATTATCAGGCTATTATAGTGCAGCTGTTGGAGGAAATAGGAAATCGACGAAAGAGAAAGTATTTGCCAATGGAAAACACATAATCTCTGGTCCATTTTCTTCTCCGAAGAATCAGAACGACGATAGTACTG
This sequence comes from Galdieria phlegrea, assembly GCA_006232345.1. Taxonomy (NCBI): domain Eukaryota; phylum Rhodophyta; class Bangiophyceae; order Galdieriales; family Galdieriaceae; genus Galdieria; species Galdieria phlegrea. The sequence goes on from SDGA01000101.1 coordinate 268,031, forward strand.
GTGACAGAACATATGCTGCAGATTCTTCTAGGATTCCACCTTCACTTGATATTAATACGAGCCAAAGTTTATCGGAAAAGTTTGGAAATGAACCAAAGGAAGAGTCGGCATTTTCCTCTTCATCTTATTTTCATGAGAATACCTCAAATAGTTACGATAATAGTCAGAAGGATATTTCTTCTCGAATGAGAAAAATTCCGAGTCCAATACAACGAGGAAATTTGAGTTTAAGAACATCGCCTAGTGAGGATTTGTATACGGAGCGTTCACATAATTATGAACAAGTTTTCTCATCTATGGAAAATTATATGGCTAGAAACAACTTACAGGCATCAGAAGCAACATCAAACTTGAATGCAATGTCTCGAGAGAATGACATGGATATATATGGTATACGAGGACTATTAAAGTTGATGTCTTCAAGTTGGAGAACAGAACAACCAGATTGCTTGTTGCTTACTCTTGGAATTGATCTAACTAGTTTAGGACTCAACTTGAATTCCACGGAGCCTCTATATTTATCATTTGAGACACCATTTCTTGACATGCATCGCGGTCTTTATTATGAACCAGAATATATACTTCCTGAATGTTATAAAATGGAACAGAAACCGCCATTATTGAAATTAGGACATTTTAGGAAGTTTCAATTGCAAACTTTGTTTTATATTTTTTATTGTATGCCACGAGATGCCTTACAAATACTTGCAGCAGCGGAATTGTATCAGCGAGATTGGAGATATCATAAAGACCTTAAATTGTGGTTTACGAGAGCACCAGGTACTACCACACCAGGCTATGAAAGAAATGCATTTATATACTTTGATATAACAACATGGGAAAGAAAACCTTTTCATGATACGAGTAGAAACTTTTTACAAGGTTTTCTTCCTCAACATGTGATAACTGAAGCTGTTGAACATTTAGTAAATGCCAATGCTTCGTCGCCTTAATTGATGTTTTCCATTCAATAGTCTTTAGAATTGTTTCATCGTCCAAAATAATGTTTGAAAAGGAAGAAAATATTATTTTCAAGTTTAGAAAAGGTAGAGGAGTAGGGATTTCTGTTTTTAACCGACAAGATTGTATGTTGTTGGTTGTTTCTGAGAAGGACCGAGTTCAGTGCTTTGAAAGACTTGTGGACAGGAACTTTGTACTTCGATGGACGTTGGTAATCTCTCCCGGTAGCGTGTTGACTGTTGTAAGTACTCTCATGGTTGTTACTTTTATGCATAGTAATGTGCTTCTGCAGGCTGCAATTTCGTTGTCAGAGTTTCCAGAATATTTTCTTGGAGTCGTCGATGGTTTTAAAGTTATTTGTTGGAACAGGAACAACGAAGAATTAGGGGTCATAAAAGGTGATATAGTGTATGAATGTAACGAGAACATTATAAATTTGCAGTGTCTTTCTGTTTCTTCTTGTTTTGGTTCGGGTGGGAATTCACAAGCAACAGAAAAACAACCTCGGCTACTGTTAACAGTCTCCAATGGCTACAAACTTATTGATGGTCCCTCTTTGAATGTAATTTATTCTTTTAATTTTGATTGGTATGGACAAGACGAGCGAACATTGAATGATACTAATGAATATATTTTATCTAGTGCGGTGGAACATGTGGTTCATCGAGTAGTTGATGAAACAAACATCGCTTGCTTTCATCAAATGATTGGAAAACACAATAGCATCATAATAACGGGTGTTTTAAAGAATGAAGAAGATTTATTAAATGGAGAAAATAGTGACAGAAATAATCGAACGAATAGAATTTTCTTTCATGTGCTAAGTGATGACTTGAATTCCTCAGCATCATTTGAATGGAATTTACGAACACCGTTCAATCATGAAAACACAAATATTGTATCAATGATACTTTTTGAAGATGAATATTCATTTGTATCATTTCCAATGTTGGTTATTCTGTGGTCTTGTGGAACTTTAGAATTTCGACAAGTGACTTGTTCCAAGATGGAAGAACCCATCATCATTAGACAATTTTCAAGTCGTAATATTTCTATTCGTCACATGCACTTATATGAGTTACCCAATCAACATTTTGCAGTTGTTGTGAATGAAAAACTAATTGTATGGCAAAGAGAATTGAAAACCATTCGATGCAGTTATATACTTTCAAAGGAACTTGGTGATGTGAAAAAGATATCTGCGACACAAACAGATTGGTTAGGAGATGGTCAATACTATTTTTATGGATGTTGTAGCAATGGAGTCTTTCAGTTAGTTGGTGACTTTTCTCCTTTGTTGATGTCCGATATGGTATCTTTCAAAGGGCAAAAAACTAATTCTTTAGACCCAGTGTTCGATGAAGAATCCTACCAGAGAGACTATAAGAAAGGTCTTAGTCTTTCTAAATTGTCATTGGAATCCTTTCAAGATGAAGCGAATAATATCGTTGAGCAGACTTTGCAACATGAAATGGAAACAAGTCAACAAATAGAAAGAGATTCTTTAAAAGATATTTTGAAGTGGTTTCAAGAAGGGAAGACTAGTGAACCTAACAACGCATTATCAGATGTATCCATTCAAACATCAACTTGGAAACCTTCGACCTTAGTTATCATTTCCATTTTAAAGTATACCATTGACGGCATCATGTCTAGAGACTGCACATTTGAGAATGTGATGCGTTTAATGGTTGAACGACAATGGATAGATTATGATATGATTGTCTCAAATATTGGAAAGAATGCCAAAACAGATACATCTCCTCAATTATTTCCCTTATTATGGAAAAATGAATGGTATTCTTTGTGTCTTCATTGCCTAAAGCATCTTGTTGACCTTCCAATCTGTGAAGTTTTGTATTTGATTCAACAAGTTTCGAACACTTGGAATGAAGCCAAAGAGAATAATAACTGTCATAGAACTTTTTCAGATTTGAATGAAATATTTATTGCTTTGAAAAGGAGACCATTATCTTCACAAGGCATGATGATGGCATTGGAAATGCTTCCACTGGGAGATATAGTGCACCAATTGGAAATTTTTCAAAGAAAAGTGGAGAATATACTTCAAGCAAGTGATTGGATTTCCAATGCTTGGTTAGAATGGATCACTTTGATATTGGATACTCATAGGTTTGCAATTCTAATGGATAGAAGAGGTGTGGATTGTCTTTTCAAGATACAGCACTTGGTGAAGGAATTGGAAGAATTTGGTGAATTGGCTACCTCTATACAACCTATTGTGAATACTTTTCTTCAGAATCAATCAACTTGGAAGGAAAAGACCCAAAAACATAAGATTGAATATTTCCAAATGGCCTTGTGACAAATATTTCTTTATTTGACGAAAGAAGATAAGGAATGATTAGGCAATGAGTGGCAACTTTTGTCGGTTACACGTGACCAATTTATCTTTTGTGACCACAGGTTCAAAACTAAAAGTCACCATTGAAAGTGTTTTAGGACTTTCTGGTGCTGTAATTGACGTTTCTATAATAACAGACCGCTTTAGTGGTCGTTCCAAGTGGGTCATTGTACAAAAGATTGTTCTTCAGGCAGAGGTTTTCTTATCAGTGTTTGTTAGAGGTTATGGGTTTGTGACGTTAAATAGTCAGGAAACAGCTTCAAAGGTGCTAACAAGTTTAAGTGGTTTGCAATTAGATGGTCGTTTTCTAGTATTTCACCCAGCAACACAGAGATTATCCAAAAAAGAGCACTGGAATAGACAAAACGTGGTTTAAGAACGAGATATAAGTTGCAGTCACTTGTTTTGTATTTGAAGGTTTCTTATTGAATTTTAATAAGCTTACAGTATCTTTCATGCCCACTGATATCGAAATAAGTATTTTGTAATTGGAGATGAGGCTCTTCCTGAAGAAACTTTTTCAACTGCTTTGGATGGGTGGGATCAACTTCTAACCATATGAGTCCACCTGGATTGAGTAATTCGTTTGAACGCTGTAAGATTACTCGAATAACATCCATTCCTTTTTGGATATTAAATAAAGACAACTTGTTTTGTTATTTCATATATCACTTACCATCTTTACCGCCTATTAATGCAACTGGAGATTCATATTTTGCAACTTCTGGTTGCAAAGTGTGATAATCTCTTTCGGGAATATAAGGTGGATTGGATATAATCATGTCAAATTTCTGTTTAGAAGAAAACTTCCACTTGGATATATCTGCATGATGAACATCAAGTTGATGAGCAAGCTGTTGTTTATCTAAAATATTGGAAGCATTCTCCAGTGTCAATTCTACTGCAAGTGGATCAATATCCAAGGCAGTGATATGCAATAGTTTGGGATGACTTCCAAGTTGTTTCTTCCAAGCAGTCAATAATGCCAAACTAATAGCACCACTACCACAACCAATTTCTAGACACTTTTGTGTAAAAGTAGTCTTGTTATGATGATAGGCTGTCTGTTGTTGCCAATGTTTCACTACTATCTCAACGAGTTCTTCTGTTTCTGGACGAGGTACTAAGATAGGTGACCTAACTTTTAAAGTAATATTATAAAAGTCCCAATGACCTATAATATATTGTATGGGTTCTCTTAATAGACGACGACGAACTTGAGCAGCAAGTTGACACCAATGGGTATCATCACTAGTCACCAGTGCTTTCTCTTTTATTTCCGATCTTTTACAGTTCCATACATTAGAAATGAGATATTCTGCTGATAACTTGGCTTCTGGAACTTGATGGTGTTCAAACAAGTCACTAACTATTTGTAAAACCTCGATTGGTCTCTGACACTTGCGCAATATGTACTCTAATGTGTTTTTATCATATTCAAATAACTGACAGTAGGGCTCTGTGTGAAATGTCAAAGTCTTTTGCAGCTTAATTTCACTTCTTCTACCAGCTCTTGCTACCCTCTTTGATAGAAAGTTATATTCAGTTTGATTAGGCCGTCGTAACAACCATGACAACCACAGAAACATCCAGTCACTGTGATCAGAGAACCTTTTTGATATAAAATCATTTTGTGTGCTCAATTTTAATAAAAATAGGAAGGCTATCTCAAGTGACCAAACAGTCTTAAAGCTATATCTTTGGGTGGAAAGTTTCAAAAAAACTTAAACTTTTTATTTAGTCATAGAGGAGAAAGGAGCAGCTGCGCGAACGCATACTACTCCAGGGTCAGAAATTTAGGAGTCGACAGCCACCTAGTCGTGACCTCGACGGTTTCAATAAACCTTACCTCTTGTCCGAAGACAAAAAGGTAAGGAGTATCGTCCCCGCACAGTCGTACGTCTTGCGTTGTACTGACTGCCCTCCCAGGTAAGTATGCTTTTCATAAAGGTTTGGCCATTTCTATTTAAAAGACGAATTTTCACTTTTTTGGTGTTGGGACAAAATTGGCCTACAAAAGACGCTTAAAAGAAATAGTAAACCAGCACCTCCTATCTTGTAAAAACTCGCAATTAACTAGTTCTAATCAATAAACTGCGCTGAATGAGCAACATTTTCCACATCATTATCTTCTTCTAGTGCTTCTATTAAACCAACAACTTTCTTGCCCAACTCTTCCTGTGTAGACAATGGAATGATATTCTTCGGTCGATATAAAACATCCGCTGAAATAAAAGACAAGTTTCTTGCTTTCAAGTTTTCAATTGTAGTATACAATTTTTCTGGAACACAAATCATCTGTGCTTCTTTCAAATCATCAAAGACTTCAAGATCTTGAGCATTCAATTCTATTACAGCTTCTTCCAACTTATCCACTAGACCCTCTTGTTGAGAAAAATCAAAACGAATCACGCCTATCTTCTCAAACATCCACTCCACTGAGCCAGGTGCTCCCAAATTGCCTTCATATCTGTTAAATAAGTGTCGGACTTGTGCTGCTGTGCGGTTACGACTACCAGTAAGTGCCTCTACTAAAATAGCTACTCCTCCAGGACCATATCCTTCGTATTTGACAGATTCTGTCATTCCTTCATCCCGAATACCTAAACCTGACTTGATAGCGCTTTGTATCTTGTCTTTGGGGACATCAAGAGTCTTTGCTCTTTCAATTGCAACTGCAAGCTTCACATTTTTTGATGCATCCTCTCCACCTTCTCGCACTGCAGAGATGATACTTCTTGATATTTTGGCAATATCACTGGAACGTTTGGCATCTGTCCGTGCTTTTTGGTCTGCATTATGTTAAAAGAAAACACCATTTAAATAAATGAAATATCATCGTATATTCAACTTACGTTTAATATTATGCCACTTGGAATGTCCTGCCATATTTAGAACGGAAGGTATCCAGCTGACGTCGTTGGAAGCAACAGGAATAGTACCAAGAACTCCTATGAGTTCCAATTCTGGCACTTTTCTATTCCAATAACTATTTATTATGCGAGAAAACCAACCACAGTCAAATACTTTTCGACTCATATCCACTCGAAAGGGTTAAGTTGATGAGGTCTGTCAACCCAATAAGAGTTGATTTTGGATTTCTTTTTGGAGTCATTTGATGGACGACTTGAGTGAAGAAGAGGCACATCAGTTGTTGGCGCGTCTGAGAGCAAAACCTGAAAACAAGGTATTTAGGTCAACACAACAAAGAGAATGTTTTTTCTCATCTCTTTTCTAGTCTTGCTTTGACTGTAATGCAAGAAACCCTACTTGGGCTTCTGCTCCATTTGGCATATTTATTTGTTTAGATTGTGCTGGTAATCATAGAAAGCTGGGTACTCATGTCACCTTTGTTCGTTCAACCATTATGGATACTTGGACACCCCATCATCTACGACTCATGTTAGTTGGTGGTAACGCAAAAGCCAGAGAGTTTTTTTCCCAAAACGGTTGGACGTTGGAAAACAACAGAGGCTTTGAAGAGAAATACAAAGGACGTATTGGACAGCAATATAAAGCGCTACTTCAAAGGGAAGCTGCCATAGCAGAATCGAGGTACTTTTGTTTGGGTTTGATTGGACACTGGTTTATATTCATTTTTTACATATATGCTAGGGGTGAAATAAATTTGGACGAGAATGTGGGTGAACCAGAATCTGACACCGTCTCCAAAGTCTCGACTACAGAACAACAAAAGGATGACGTTGCAGATGGACAGAATCAACTGGAGTCAACAAATAATAATAATAATAATTTCTTGGAAACTAGTTGGGATGGATTTTCCGACGATCAATCAGTCACGGAAAGTGTATCTGAACAGAACAAGACCATCCCACCAGCTGTAACAACACAAGATACAAACGTAGAGACCACGAAAGGTTCATCCAAGATGGACTCTGCACTGTCTGTATCCACTCCTACAAATATGAGAAAGCTAAAACTGAAGGGGTCATCTTCAACGAATAGAAAAGGATTAGGAGCGAAACGTTTATCTGAGACAAGTGCATCTAGAAATTCTGTTGTAGATGTATCCAAGGTTGGGACCATTAAGGAGGAGCCTTCTCAGGAAGACAATATAGAATCTTCTGTTGCAAAAGAATATGGAGTCAATGCTTCGTTGCGTTCAACACAAGATGAACCGTCAACCTCTATAGGTACTATGAAGAGGCCAGCTGATCGCTTTACAAATGCAAGATCTATTTCTTCTGCAGAGTACTATTCTAGTGTTTCTGATTCTAACAATGCTTATATGGATACAGCATCATCAGAAGGATCATTTCGGTTTGCAGGAGCACGTTCCATTTCCTCTGCAGACTATTTTGGTGAAAATGAAGTTGTTTCTCGCAAGTCACCAGCGAAAAATGAAACTACGGAAGAGCTTATTAATCTTGCATCACAATTTATTAAGAAAGCGTCTGTAGAGGCTTCGGAAATAAAAACAGTTGCTGGGAAGGCCATGAAACAGGTTTCTAATTATCTCGATGAATTTCTAAGCAAAGGTTATCAGTAAATAATAGCTCAAGATTGAAATCGAAGTTGCATGTTTATGAATAAATTAGTATAAAGAAAGTTGCCACACTATGGAGAAGTCTTTTGTTTCAAATTGTCTGTTTTGTTCTTAAAGAATAATGGAAACTACAATTTTAACAATTGACCTATCATTTTATTATATGAGAAACAAGATACTACAACTTGTTTTAAGAAAGAAACAAGCATTGGGTTCAACAACATGTTCTCGTGGAGTAAATTGATGTATTTTGTAAAGTGATGTGGCTTTAACCTCAGAAGATTTCATCTCTTATGTCGTTATAGAAACATCACAAATTTCATTAATGTATCTTCGAAACATCTCAATACAGTTGAAACCGTTTGCTCTTATAGATGCATTAATTGTTTAAACTGAAAATGTTTTGAGTCTAATGCTTGTCAAGCTTAAATTCTAAAAAGTACAATGGCTATTGCTTAATGATTTGAAACAAAGGACAAATGAGAGTTTAACGACATTGAGGTCATTCCTCATCTTATGTTGTGATGCTTATCGAAAAAGAGACACTCAATTTGCCCAAGTTCCATTGAATCTGATTTGTTCATGCTCATTCCTTGCCAAGATGCTTCTTTCATGTACTTTGAAATCATCTGTTCAAGTCAATTGCTTTTGATGTTTTATATACAACCATTGCCGTTTAGACTAGTAAAACCAGAGAAAGAATGGATAAAGGTCTTATTACAGAATCTACTTGAGCAGTTGTCATTTTAGAAAACAAGTCTTTTCTGTTCTAATGTCAAGTATCATTCTTCATAGTATCGCCAAGGAATGCTGTCCTCCTGACAACCACATCACACCTTACAGCTTTAAAATCTTTCTCAAATATTTTCAAAAGTTTTATTATGCTATTGTTCTGTTATCAATGACACCTTTACATTTTTCCTAATACAATGTCATCCGATACTTTGCAAGTTTGTTTTGGAAGCATTTATCAATTCATTTATTACTTCATTGCACCTTCTTTACAGAATATCCTTGCATAGATTTCTTTTTCCTTTACAAATCAATATTATTCTACATTTTCAGATTTTCAAAATAGCTTTCACAGCTTCATCTGTGATTCAAAGCTTCCTTAGAGAAAGTATAACAGTTTAAAATCTCCAAATCCTTCTTCATTATCGAGTCTTTTCATTTATGTTTTTGAATGATAGTGGTTTGGACATGTTGTAAAGACTTTTATCTTCGACTTTGTCCGTTCCTTACTGAGCAAAAGATATAGACACTGCAGTCGACATCCTTTAATTAATTCACTATTGAAAAGAGAAGATACAAAACAATGTTTTACTCTTTTGTTTGACAATTCAATCATTTGCTGAGCTCTATCCTTTTTGGATGTATATTTATATCCTTGCAAATGTTTATACACTATCAACAATTTACAATAGACAACACCTCAAATCTGTCTTTTGACAGCATGTTATTAGGGATGTAGTGTCTTCAAAGTATTATTCAAGCCAAACTATTCTGATCGATTGATAATCTCATAGACACAACGAGGTCTGCCGTACTGATTGATTCAGCTCTTGTCCAATTATTTGAAATCTGTTCCTCTTCTTTTGGTGTGATGCCTAGTTCGTTAAAACAAAGTTCAGAAAAAAGGAACTATGATAACTTTGCAGAACGTGCAAATAACTGGGAAGATTTAGGAAAAGCAAGTATCGATGGATTGTTTTACCTTAAGAGCTTACTTGAGTTTAATGCGTACTTGAATACACAGACACTCTCAACACAACATGTAAGACTTCAAGTGTAAATCAGCACGCCACCTATTAACACCAATACAAGTTAGAATGTTTGAAATCCTTTGCCTGGGAATTGACTCGTTTCAAGCAAGTCACTAGTCTGCACGCAAAGGCGAATACTGCTTGTCAAAAACGAAACTCTCTGTTACAAGGAGAAAGAGACGAAGAGGTAGAACAGATTGGTTTTACTGGCTGAATACAAGTTCAAATATAAATTTTTTTTATAGGTGGATGCAAATGCATATCTGAAAACATATGACGAAATTGTTAAAGCTTGTAATGAATCGGAAATAGAGGAGAAACCAGGACAAGATGAAGAGTTGAAAAGATTACTGAATACTATCGAGGTTTGTATAGTTGCTTTATGAAAACAAGAAGGTCATTAATAGTGCCTTTATGTCGGTCTTAGAGTTTGAAAGAAGGAGAAGTTATATCCACAACCTTTCCATCTCATTCGAAGCATTTTGAATGTCCCCTTAGTCGAAAAAGATTAGTAGAACCAGTGAAAAAGTAAGTCTTCGCTCTTTTCAAATCAAAAAGTGTTAATAATCTCTCAATTCTTCTAGTAAGGAGTGTCAACACGTTTACTCTCGAGCACCTCTTGTGGAATATATAAAGAGGCACACGAAACAGAAAAAACAAGCAAAATGTCCGGTTGTTTTTTGTGATAAAAAAGTGAGTATTTTCATAGAACAGTATAAGAACATTAAAGCGAACAATTGATTTATCATCCATTAGGTTACTTTGTCATCTATTGAGCCTGATTACCATATGGAAAATTTGTTAAAAGAATTTGAGCTTGAAGAACAAGAACAAACCAAGAAACGATATCAAGAAGCTGAAAACGTTGAAGCATGGAATATTTGTAACAATGACTAAGGAGACAAGACGTTTATACTGTGGTAACAAGTACATATTTTGATGGTGGCACTTGATGACAGAGGAATACTTATAATGTTTTCAAGGTTAGTTTTCAAATTGTAAAGTATTGGTAGTTAGTGATGGAAAAATAAAGTCCTCTCCACTGGATATCCATAAAATATCGCCTGGACAAACCTCATGAAGTGAACATATTTCAAAACCTGAACGCGTAAAGGCTCTAGTGGCAAATTTCATCTTTAACAATTCTGCTGCTTGGATAAAAAACGCTGTTAAAGTAGAAGGAAGTTGCATTTTGGATCCATTTTCAAAGTCTCCATTTGGAAAAATATTAACTATAAAGTTCTGAAACTCCGAATACTCTTTATGAATAGCATCATCTGCATTCTTGGCCATCATTTCTTTCTTAAAGGACAACGAGTCGAGTTGATATTCTGTTTCTTTTCCTTTCCATCTCCTCCATGGCAGTGGCGGCATAATTATTCTCAGTAATTGTTTTGCTAGCGCAGTGTTCTTCTCTCTCTATCAAAGAGAGTGTATTCTCATCCACCACATCAAATATGCTTCGTTTTAATGAAGCCTTGCTTTCTCGTTTCTTCTTTCTCAAATAGTATTTTTGAGCATGTGATTGGCATTGACTCGCAGTTCTTGTTCCAACATATTCTGCTATTTGTATCCAATTGCCATGTCCAAACAATTTTAAAGCCTTTAAAAAGCGTTCGTGTTCTTCTACCTTCCAAACGGCCTTGAAGCGTGTTTCTTGTTATTCATACATAGTTTAGTCAGTGGGCTCTCTTCCTTTGAGTTGTCGTTTGTCTTGTCGTATTCTTCTATTGTCCCTTGCTTTCTATTCCCATGGAAAGGACAATGACCAAACCTTGCACAATAACTTCCTCTTTGGTTTGGTGCTCCACAAACACGGAAGCCTCTAGAATTGTAAGCTTTTCCATCCACAAAAATGACATGTTCGTTGTCAATTTCTTCCGAATGAGAATATAAATTATTCTTTCCACAGACCTCGTTTATTTGATAACCTGATGTTAGGTTGGCAGAGTGCATCCAAAGACAAGCCGTCTATTCACTGTCTATCAATCAACGAATCATCCAATGTTACGTCGACAAGCAAGATGGAGAAGAGAATATCTTTATCGAAAGTCTTTAGAAGAAAGAAATAAAAAAGAATATGAAAAGAAACTTCAGGTAACTACTAAGAGAAACTTTTGTTGAAAGATTTTATTGAAACTTGTTAGGTAGACAACGCTGTTGCTGGAAATAAACCTATCCCTACGGAACTTCGAGGTAGTCCGTCGTTCCTTTTAAAGACATGAAGACATTTTGCTCAGTTGTCAAATAGATGAAGCAGAAGACTTGTTATCTTCAGCAAAGTATCTTGATGAAGCTACTCGTGGTGTTCATTCACATGTGGATGATGAATATGCCCAAGCCACTCAAATAGATCCCAAAGTAGGTAGTCTTTCTTGCTTAATGTATTCAAATGTCAAATTTCTTGTTGCTTTAGGTTGTCGTTACAACTTCGAGAGACCCTACGAATAGATTAGCACAATTTGCTAAGGAAGTCAAATTATTATTTCCTAACGCACAACGACTCAATAGAGGCAATTTGGTTATTCGTGATTTAGTTGATGCTTGTAAAAGCAACCAAGTAACAGATATTATTATTCTGAATGAGCATAGTGGTATGTGTGTTTGTTAAAACCAAAAATTATTTGGCTTATTATTTTTATATAGGAATACCTGATCGAATGATTGTTTGCCACCTTCCTTTAGGACCAACTGCTTTCTTTTGTAAGTGCCATTCTCTCATTTTTGCAGTTTCTTATGATTTTCTGGTTCTTTGAAAGTATAGCTCTATCCAATGTCGTCATGCGTCATGACATTGTTGATAAAGAACTTGGCACAGTATCCGAGGCCAATCCACATCTCATCTTTGATAATTTCCAAACTTCATTAGGACAACGGGTAAAAAATATTTTAAAACATTTGTTTCCAACACCTAAACCTGATTCGAAACGTGTTATAACATTTGCAAATGATACTGATACGATTACTTTTCGGTATGTAAGAAGAGATGATATTGTCGACAAGAGATATGAACACAGTTCTAGTCATCATGTTTATAGAAAGAAAGGAAGTAGACCTGAAGATATCGAATTGATTGAAATGGGACCTCGTTTGATATGTTGTTATATCAGATAAAGTTAGGTACTGTGGATGAGACCCATGTCGAAAATGAATGGGTCTTGAGACCTTTTATGAATACTGCCAAGAAACGACGGGCTTTGGGATAGAAACTTTGTTGAGGTGTTGCAATGATATATGTTCATTGAATGGGATAACAAAGAGATACAAGATGATGGTTCAAAACAATATTTTCTATTGAGAACATGTTAAGAAATATTTCTGTATAAAAGAAACCATCACATCAATGAAACAAAAGGAGAATAACTGGTTATACACAAGAGAGTCTTCCTCCTTTTCCCAATCTTGACCATTTCTCTCTTCCCAGCTGATGGTTGTTGCTTTATTATTTCAAAAACCAACCAAAATATAAACGTTGAAACCTCAAATAACCAAAATATGATGTTTTGTGTTCCAATTCGCAGCTATTATCTCTTCACAAAGCTTTCTAATCATTACAAACTGATTGAAGAAAAAGAATTCTCATTTTTTGATTCCTTTTCAACCAATACACATAGATGACTGTCATAAGGATGACGACACAACTACACAAGATGGCAATACCAATAAAATAATAAGTACTACCGTGTTCCAAATGTTCAATAGGAATTAAAGCATTGAAAGCAAAATATGCAGGAACCTAATGAATTGAGCAAATTCTTTTAGCAATTGGGCCTTCAAGTTACCATAAGTACTCCTGCAAACACTGCAGAAAAGAATACTCCAGCAATATCAAATTGTAAAATACTGTCAGTTCTTCCTTTCAATGCTGCAATGATTTGTTTTTCTTCATTTTTCATTTCCATTTTGGTGCTTTGAAGCAATTGGATAGCCAAGTTACCTTCTACTTGAATTAGGTCAATTCGTAAAGAGATTGTATCTTACCATCACACAGGAAAATAGAGAGTCTTGAGCATTAGGCATCTGTTTCCAATATAAACAACGATGATATTTACTGGAATAATCATTGCCATTTTCACTATCCAAACACGAGGATATGTCCTTGAGAACTTGTTTGATAGCAACAAGTTCTTCTTCCCAGGCAACAATTGTTGAAATACGACTTGCACTTTTACCAATTCTCCATAGCTGACTTGTTTCCTTCTTTGATGACACTGGCTATCTAAAGATAGTAAATGTGCCAATTGTTCTTCACAACAGGACACATGTGTGCTTATTACAGCTTGTAGAATCAACAGGTCTGGGACAACATCACCAACATGTTCCCTATAATCAAGCAAATTGGTCAAAGTAGTAAAAAGTTTCTCAAGTAACCAATCGTCGTTGGAAAACACTTCAAGTTGTTCTTGTGATAATATTAACTTGCAAAGTGAGGTTGCGATAAAAAACAGTCTTGTTTCACAAAGTTAGTTTTTTCCAATAAAACCTTTAATATTTCATACTATCAAGAGTCGGCTTCAGCTCTTCAGACAAGAACTGTGTTTTGTTCCACTGAGATAAAAGGTTGCTGGTCTGTTGTTTTTGTCCTGAAGACTGTTCTCTAATGGTAAACCTATCTTGTGAAGATATAGTGCCTACAAACAACATCCTGCTAAGAGTCAATTTTCATCAGTAATCGATGGACCTCATTCATCATCGATGATAAACATCACAAGAGAAACACAAAGGACGACAACAGGAAACCCAAAGAAAATTCAATACGTGGCCCATCGAAAGGATTTTATCGTCATGTCTTGGCATGGCTGTTGTATTGAGAAGGAAAATACTTTATCTATTAAAGAATTGATTGATATATTCAAAAGCAATACTGTTATCAACCTTGGTTGGAACGTCAAAGCTATTATTGTTACTTGAAGACAACCGAAGTTTACGTATCGATAGATACCACTGAGACAACCAAACCGAATGATTGGCTTCTATTAAAGCCAACGACTTGTCAGACAATATTAAAAGTTTCTGATAATATTATCTTATTGGTGATTCCGCATATTTCATGGATTGTTACTCCAGGACATTTATTTTATCGTTTCAATAGTATAGAACAAGAAATGATAGGATCAAAACAACAAGTGTTAAGAGACTTGCCATTATGGAAATATATGGAAAAGATTCTCATTCAGAATAGAGCGTCTATGAAGCATACACTTGCATGCCTTTTGCAACTTGCAGGACAATTTCTGGAAATTCAGTGGAAACAATGGAAGATGGAAGATTATACCTGTCAACTGAATCATGACGGAATATCAAATATGTGGCTAGAGGGTGCACAACAGTGGACTCGCACATATCATTCCATTTCAAAAGGAATCAACAAGTTGACTACATTGATAACATATCTGTTTCAACAAGACAGCACTCTCATTGCTACACCATCTTGTTCGGCAGTAACATTCTTAGAGGCAAGTGTATATAACTTCAATGCGTGCCATAATATTTTTGCTAATGAATGTTCATTTTAGCAATTATCCAGTCGAAACAACGAACTCATTCATTGGAGAAGGAATGTCGACCACGTTGAACAGTTGATACCTTTAAGTTTTCGTCAAAAAGAAACATTACTTTTAAAAATTGATTTGCCTATTGTGACTGGTACAGCTTTGCTTGGTTTTTGCTTATTGGTAGGTTTCTACTTTGAGATATTGAAATGGTTTTCATGATGTTATAGGTAATGGGCCTAACATGTATGAATTTTACGATTCCTCCTTATAATTATTCATTTGCATTGAAAATTTGGGCAGTTTTTGTTAGTTTGCTTGTACTGCTACTCCTGACTGGTTTTACTAGTGTATTTCTTTGGCTTCGTCAAAATGCAATTTCTACCAAATTTTAACCATATTATCTAAATTTGAGTATTAAAGAAAGATATATATTATATATATTTCGTCTGCATGGCAAATAGTTTTCAATATACTTGTTGCTTTCGTTCTTGCCAAGTGGTGCCAATTTAGAAAGGTTCTTGATGCTAGGAATGAAGTAAACAATTCTTTCATGGATTGTCACATCATAATTCTGATGGCTTTTCAATTGATTGACTGGCAACAGAAAATAACCTTTTTCAACAAACCATAAAGTGTCCATAATGGAAAACATTCATTCAACCTTTCAAAGTGAACTCGATAATTTTTATCATTTAGTCTTGTCATGAAAGAAATGCAGTTGTTTGATGGAATGATGTGGAGTGAAAAGTTTCTGCCTTTCTTCTTTCAGGTATAAAAAGATGATTTCATATAGATACATAGGCCAAGTAAAGTGTTATTTGCCAAGTACAATAGCGAGTATTTCTTCTCAGTATAAAGTGATATTTTATCGACATATTTGGCTTGAAAAAGATAACCACTATTCATTCTGCTCTTATTTACTGATCAATGAACAAAAACTGATACATGGCAGAGTTACAACGAGAAAACAGAATTCAAAAATTCATATGCTGTCGAAAAAATAAATTTAATAGAGTAGCAATGGAAAACAGCTGTTTAAAAACACAGTCAACTACTATCATCAAAAGGTCAATGATTCTTCTGTACAAACTTGTCAATGATAAACATCTTGTACCAACAAGTCATTTCTTTTCACCTCTATCAGCTATTGCCTTGTTATATTTTCTTCCTTCCCAAATATTTAAAAGCTCCTTTGAAGAAATATAGAAAACCAATAGAAAAGACAATAACAAAGAAAAGTGTACCTCCAACCACTCCATACCAACCATAAGCAGTGCCATTTGATAATTCCAGTGGGACTAGTATATTAGTTCCAAAACAAGCACCAAACTATTCCGCATCAATCAGCAGCCAAGTCTCCTGTGACATTTCAGAACTTACCAATGATGTGAAACTTACAGCACTAGAAAGTGTAGTAAATATCAAATCATATGCTATCACTCTATTACGAAAACAATCCATACCAGTACTAAGCACATCTTCTCTATTCTTAACATTTTCCAGTAAGGAATCCACTCGTTCACAAATAGTTTCCAACAACTTGAATAGCACGAATGAATATTTACAGGACAAAAAGTCCAAAAGAAAACTCACCAAAATGGAAGCATCCAAACACTGAAAGAGCTCTAAACGTTGTTCTATCATTAGTTTCAAGTTTTCCGGTGTTTTATTGGATGTACAGCCAGCATCTTCTACAAACACCTCTTCTTCCAAAAATTGGGTCAACAAGTGGTGAGGAATTTTTATCTTTTCATCCATAGCAAAAAGTTTGTCCTTCTGCATTCGAATAGTGGCAAGAAACTGTGAAAAATTCTTGTTATTAATCTTTTGAAAGTTGTGAAGAATGTTTTGTTCCAACGGTTCGAATTCTTTCAGGATTTCTTGGCTCACGAAAGTAAAGAGTGTGTCCAGTACGAATAACTCAAAAATAAAAGACTTTCCATGCAACTCTTTAGACTCTTCCAAGCGTTTCATTAAGAGCTCTGAAAGCACCTTCATGCGTTCATTCTCAGGATTGAATATCTGAACTTTGTCCCGGTAGATGAGCGCCTTGACGTCAAAAAGTGACAAGATAATGACTGTCTTTAGTAGACGCAACGTCGCACCTTTGTTAAAGGCTGGGTCAATGACTTTAAGGTCTGTAAAATTTAGTTTACGACGGGACGATAAACCATTAGATAAACCATTCCAAAGGCAAAAGGAACTTGCTTCTGAAATAACAGTTCGTCTATCCAAGGTTCGGAAATAACCCACTCCTTGTTTCGAAATTTCAAAAGTATATAGGGTAAACTCTCCGTAGACTTGATTGATATTGGAAATAATTGGTTCCATATCGTGGAACGAAAGACAGGCAACTCGTCTTTGGTTGTTCGAGACTTTGCGCGTTCAATCCATTAGCCCAAACAATCAATTTTCTGTTTAGAGTGTGGTGATGCTTTATTTATTGCCTGGAAAGGAACAAAAAATCCACTTTGATGGACAACAGCAAGTAAGATTGTTGAAGAACTAAAATTATCCCAATAAAGTTCTTTCCCCTGGTTGGTTTTTAGAATTGTTTTCATTCACACCCAAGTCCTTAATGCAGTCTCCTATTACATATTCGAATTGTATATTCCAGTTGCTTAATCAGCTTCTTATCATTTACTGTCGTACATCATATAACAATCTGTTCAATGAAGCTGACCAGAGAGAACTAGCAAAAGCAGCTTGCAAACAGCTGCATATAGCTACAGAGTTTCAATAGAATATTCTATCCTTGATGAGAAATGATAGAAATGAATTCCATACAATAACAAATGAAATGGAAGCTTTGAAATTTTTGATAATCATGTTGCTTCTATTCCATCATGACAACTGAAAAAGCTAACTTTTGAAAAGTCTTTTAGAACTTGCTGATTTATTTGGGACTGTTATATTCTCTCCTAAGGTTGGGAACATCCATCAACCAATGTTTGACAGACTTTTCGTCAATGTCTACACTACCTTGCTTATATACATCTTTAAGGTTGACCATTTTTTGCGAAAACTCTCTGACCGTTTTCTTGAGGAGTGGCAACCCACAAGAGTCCACGACGACGGTCAAAATAATAGGAATGAAACACTTGAAAACTAATTTTCTATAAGGTGCAACTCCTTGTAATAAGAATATTAGGGCTTTTAAAGTTAGTCGCAATAAAACGGGTGTTTGTACTAAGATATGCGAGCATCATAGCAGTGTAACTGGAATTCATATTTCTAGTGGTAGAAAATGGACTGGTAAGTATTAGACAGTTTCAACTACAAATAGAGGTTCATAGACAGTATAGCTATTTTTGTATAGTAGCTACTAGCTTGATAAATTCTCTCTCAAAGATATTTAGGAGCTTGTTCCTACTAGGAAAAACACAAGGAGAAAAAGATTTTTGAAAAGCTCGATAAAGGCCTTTCTTTCTATACTTGTTGAATAGTCGGTGGACGTCTCTAACCAAAGGCGATGAATACCAATGCAAACATAAAAAGCAGAAATGGTTTCATATTTCAGTTTCATCGGTTTGGAGTGACACTTCAGTTGACAGGTTTAAATGCACTCCTTAGGACACCCTTAGAGGAAAAGAAACAAAGTGTTCTCACGTCGACAGGATATCAAAACAACAACTACAAAAGGACTGAAGTCTGATTGCTTTTCTTCAGTTAAACTTTGGAAGCTACCAATCTTTTTCATATTGATGCTTTAGGCAAAGTTTTTGTTAACCAATTACATTTATCCTCTAGTATTTAGCTAGAGAATTCTTTTTATGAAGGTTGGAATGAGAAGTTTCTTTACTGATGACGTGTTTGCAATAGAACCAATACTCTTTCATTCTTTGAAGGGTTTTATCGTTTCTTAAGAGCCTAAATGAAACGTCTACTCTTGCAGCTGGTTATGGAGTCAAAATGTGTATTGAAGACTTGATGCACAAGCAAAATTTGTGAGACGAAGATATCAAAAGGTTGCAAGTTGGGCTCAATTCCTACGCTTGTGACACCTTTGCTGCTTTTGTGTAAATTAAATGACATTGCATACGTAAACAAACAATATAGAGAAATGAAAACTTGTTCCATTTACATGAAAATATAGAATTTGACTTGTACAGAACATGAAGAGTGTGTCAAGCAGGATAGAATACGATTTTTAATACATGCGACTCACAATATGTCTAATGGTTTGCAGAAACTTTGCACAAACCAAACAGGATTTTCATCACATCTTCTTCTTTTAGACCACTTCGCATTAAGTCTTGAAAGGTGATATACTTTAGTAACGCTACTGGCGCAGGGGGAAGCTTTGAAATATATTCATTGACACGATTCTCGTCAAGTCTTACTTTGTGAAGAAGAAAACTTTTCCAATCAATTGAAAATTCCATCGAACTCGATGCACGTGCACTTTGTGCTTCTCTTGTATATTCTACTTGCATGGCATAGGCATCAGACCTCATTTCCATTCCGAATCCAACTTGCCGCCTTTGTCTTGGTTCATCTTTCAACACTGCTTGTAACCAACTGGTCAATGCAGAACTTAGTGGAATCTGATTGAATAGCATCTTCATTTCTAAAGACATGTTCCAGTTGACTGTATGCTTCTCGACCAAAAATGATTGCAGGCTAGTTGTCAAACAAACAACTAGTTGACAACGTGATGGAATTCTTAGCCACTCATTAGCAAAACCAGAGGCAGGGGCAGATGATAAAGATTGGCAAAGAAGTTGTCCATTGTCATTTTCATAGTAAAGTCTACTATTCATTAACCAATTCTGATGATCTGTAAACTGTCTTATCACTTTTTTCGTATATTTAGTACTAACCACAAGCCGAATAGCAACTATATTTTTGGTTTCCAAATCCAATTGTTGTGCTACTGGAATAAGAAACTTTTCCGTTTCATTTTTAATAAGGGAAAGACCAGCGCCTTGTCCGGCTAGGTGATAACATTTCAATGAAATGCCAATGAGATATACAATCGGTCCTTGTTGTGAAGAAAAGGTTACAAGTTGGGTTGAGTCTGTCACGTGACTGGGAGAAATCGTCTCTTCCGTTACATTCTTGGATAAGCGAATGATTAAATCAGGTCCCTTCGAATATTGAGAGAAAGGAATGAAAATACCATCCTCTTTGGAAAGAAATACATCATAAAATATATTCCATGCATTTGAATGATAGGTCGTATCTGCGGTGCTTGCATCTCCAGAAACACTGGAATTAAAAGAGGTGACATATTGAGGAAGAGGAATACGCTTTCTCGATTGCACGTCATCAACCTTAACAAGTAAATAATTCTCCACAAAAGTCTTTTGAAATATACTAATTTCTCCCAATTTTGAACAAAAACATAGTTTAAGATACACAACAAGCGAGAACAATATTTCGAGTTTCAATCCACCACCCACAGGACTATCTGATGGGATTATTGTGGAAAACAAATGCGAGATAAAACGAAACACTGGAATCTGCTTGTAATGAGTCTCAAGATACTTCAAAACAATCTTTGGATAAACCAATGTGAAAGTGCTTGACGCTTCATCAGAAGTATAATAGAACCCAAAATCACTAACAATATCCAGAACATGATTTGAATGAATACCCAAGTTCATCAAATAGGAATGTGTTCCATGAGTGTGAAGAGGAATTTCTAAAGCACTAGCAAGTAGCATCGTAGAAAACACCGCAACCATCCTTGGCTTTATAGTCTCACGATTCACAAAAAGAGATTCCATCATAGGAATAGTTTCCAATTTCTTTCCTAAGTCTTCAACTGAAAGTTCTCTCCATTCAGGATAGAGTTCACACCTCTTTGTCCATTCGGATAGGACATAGGAAACATAGATTGGTACACCACCTGTATACTCCCATATTACTCTTGAACATCGATCCAGTTCTTGTCTATTACTTGGAAATAGTATTTGTTGAATAGGAGTTTGATTATATAAGGAATGTTCCATGATATAGTGAACACTCTGGCAAGGTAATGGATCCAAAGGTAAAAATCTAACATAATTGGAGAGCATCTCGTATCTTGTCTGAGTACGACTGTGTCAACTCTTCCTGCTATGACGCAAAACACATATGATGAAAGAAACAATGTTCCCAGTGTTCGAAAAAATACACTATATGCTTTGAGTCTTTTTTAGAAGAAGGACTCTTCAGGTCACCGAAGTGGAAGCGATCTTTGACTCCCAAACAGCCGATTTCATTTACAAATAGAGGTATTTTTGGTTGATGACTCGCAACAGTTTCGGTAACCATCTTGAGGTGCCATGAAGGATAAGAGGAAGCACTTCAGAAAGTAACTCCGCAGCGTTCGGAAACTCGGATAAGGCAGATTTGCAAATGTTTTCGTAGAAAATATATTCAAAGTGAGTTCCCTCTTGTGAGAATGCAATGAGGTCCAAGTATACACACAAGGTCAGATTGTAAAGTGCATCCAAACTCTCTTCTGGTGTTGCATAACCTGAAAGGCATTAGTACGATCTTGCTTGCTAAATATATTCTTTATTTATGACGAGAATGTCACGAAAACGTTTCCCTAAGGTCGTTTTACCGGCGCCATTCATACGCCCAGCAAAGCAAACGACGGGACGCGCTGCAAGACCTGGTATGGGTCATTCAGATCGCAAGAGTCAAAGAAGGCATCTAACACTTATAAAACAGCTTGTTGACGATTGAACAAGGGAGAAACTAGGCTGAATCGCTAGCAATAAAAAGACGAGTCCATTGTCAACTTAATAAAGTTTCACACACAAGCGATAGGCTGTGATTGATTCCCTTTTCTATGGGAGACAAGGAACATTGTACCAGTCGGAAATAGGAAGGTTTTTATGATGTTTCAATGAAAGAATCTTTTTGTTTTATCTACAACTATATACAATAGGAAGAATTGGAGAATATATGTTAGATGAAGTCTATTTATCATGTTGAAACATTGTCTCTATCAAAACGCAGTCATATTGCCTTTGAAAACAATGAATGGAAAAAGATTATTTTTAAGTCACTGGAGTATGAAAAAATCTTTATTACAACAGATGCAGGTGTTTCTGATATTTCATTCAAGTTGCATAGTGTCTACTTGGCACCGAGTCTTGTTGTTGACATTGTCTGTAAACGTTGTTGGAAGTCAGAAGGACTGAATTGGTCAGACATTACTGGTGAAGATGAAAAGTTTCTTTTGCTGTTCATGATCAAATACTGTCGGAATCTTTGAAAATGTGTCATTGTATACTTATTATCATTGGTACAAATTTATCTTCAGCTGTTACAACAGAGTTGAATGATGAGAGTCGTTGTTATTCTAGTGGTTCTCTTATTGATGATACTTTTAAAATACCTCCAAATTGTGAATTTGTTATTCTTTCTGAAAATGGTTTGGAAATGTTTATTGAGAAAGAAATATTGACTGGACTTGGAAGAGCATTTGGTAGGACTGACAAACCGACTTTGGACCTTATTGGGACAGACTTTATGCAGCAAATTTGTAGTTGGTTAATGCTTTAAGTTTCCTTATGATGGTTGCCATATTGATATTGAGATGAAACTTTTCATTTGTTTACCTTGCATGAACCTTTGTGTTTTACTTTCTGGGTAATGTCGTATACTCGATTATCATATGCTATCCAGTAATTATTTTGGACCACTCGAATGTTCTGCTCAGACAATGAAAAGATAGTGAAAGATGAGTCGGACCGATAAGGATAGGAGAAATGTTAAAACTTATGCAGCTACCGAACTAGGACGATGAGGAACCACTAGAATAGAACCAGTGTTTAAGTTGATCACAGATTATTGGCTAAAAGCTGATGTTTTAAGTATGAACGTGGACATAAGGAGTTTTCTAATTTCACAACTAGTCCACCACTATTGGTGTAGGGTATGTAGCATGACGATAATGATGACAAAAATGAAGAAAAGTTTTTAATTAAAACACAAATTGATATCTTTTATTTGCCACAAGTGACGTGTGAATGTTTCCTTCGTGTTTCTTTGAACTGTATCGGATTCAAGTTGAATTTGCCAGAGTTCTCATTATATTATGATACTTCATACTCTTTCCATGGTCTTTTTTTAACTTTTTCACTGTTCCAACGTTCTGAATTTTGTCATGTTCATATATGAAGGTTTGTCTGTATTTGTCTAGGTGAACAATGGAAGCACGATGGTTGGTTGACCCTCATGGCTTGACCAGGAGAATGGAAACAAATTGAGCTCCCTAATGTGTTTCTGTGCTCGAAAAGGCCACCATTCTCAAATAAACCTTAAAGTACTATTAATTTTCTTACTTGTAGTTTTCACCAACAAAGTGAGCAACATTTTGCGAGCAAAAGTGACTGACTTGAAAATCAACTGGTCCCTTTTGATTGTACTTGTCCAAGTCTAAATAGAAGTAAGTTGAAAAACAGTTCATTTCTTAGAATCTTCCTTTACTTTAAGAAAAAGAAGATGAACTCACAACAACTAGTGCTTTTATGAACTTTGCTAGTCTCTCCGTGTACCAACAAAAGACAAAGCATTTACTGGTCGCATACCAGTAGTTGATAGAGCTGCAATGCACTTTTTTTTTCAACAAGTTGTTTCAATTGTCTTGACTTGATTTGAAGGAGAAAGTTTTTGACACGTCAATAATATTTCAAGTGGTAGTGAACACAACGAGTTGTATCAGTCGACAACAAAAGTATCGCTCCAACGGCAAAATTGTGTCTTGGCCAAGGTGACCAAATTTGATGGGATTGATATTGCTCTTTATTAGTGGATGAGCAGCCTCTACCATACCTTAACACTATGAAATATACAGAATGATTTAGTTGAAAAATACACGACCAACAGTCCACTCAATACAAGAGAACGAAATGAGTTTTCCCAAACTGAAAGTTGGAACCTTTGGAAGAACCACCAATGTGACAATTACACAGTACTTGAGGAGAAACTGAGTGAAAACTTGTAGTCACGTCAACACAGTAAAAAAAAGCAGGACAATCATGTTGAAAAGATGTTGAGGATACTGAGCCTCTAACGTTGAGCAGTTGACTAGGAAAGTTTATGAGACCGACGAGTTGAGAAGTAACCCTTGAAAGGACAACATTCACAAAGTAGCTAAAGGACAGTGGATATAGAGGAAGACAACATCTTTATAAGCACTTGACGAAGCTCTGTTTAATTTGAATGTTAGACTAGTCCAAGTGTCGCTGTTTCAAGTTACTACTGCAAGGTGAAAAGTCCAGAAGGCAGGAAACCCCGGATCAAACAGCACAGTGCAACACTATCTAAGCGAAGAGGATACAGTTTTTATTACCAATGAACAAAAGGCACCATTGTCAATGGTGACTTTTTCCTCTGGGTTAAAATTAGCCTTGGTTTATTATGATTTGCCTTGTTATATTTTATTGTATTGGGTTGGGTACAGCGATGGAGACCCTGAAAGTTTCACTGAGAGGCTCCGTAAGCACTTATCGTTGAATAAATAAAGTTTTTGTGACATAATAAACATGTGCTTGATGTCACTTGAATCAACTTAAGCGATTACTCGACATTATTGTTGAAAATTGAAAAGATTGACAATGATAGTCACCTTATCAACTTGAAAGATATGACTTTGAATACTAGATTCGAAGAATAATATGGGCTTGTACTATTAAAATCACCAGACTGTGATGAATAATCAACAGAACCAACACTAAACACCAAATGTTTTACTCAATTGAACCAATGGCTGAAATTACTCCAAGTCCAGAGCCCAAAGTTTTGGAAGAGTAAGGCACAAGGGAGAAGAGTACTCCACCACTTGAAGAAGAACAGAACCCAAACTTTTACTCACTTTAACCCAGTAATGAAGCGTAGAATAACTAGGTGGAAAAGTTGAAGAGCATTCTGGAGGATTTACTTTGAGTAATCGAGTGTAAAGGTTTACAAAGGACAAGAGTCAAGAAGGAACCTTTGAAAGGACAGGTTCCAGACGCAGATGAGTTAATTAACAAAAGAATATAAGAAATGAAAAGTTTCGTCATACATGTAAGGGGTAAACAGAGAGTCAGCAAACAAGTGACAACGCAGCCTAGCTACATTGAAGGACCTTTGTTGCAGAGTAGTTTAGAAAAGCATTTGGTGTATATTTTTACAACTCGAATGTGAAAGTAAACCAAAAAGAATTTGTTAGAAACGACCCTTTGGAAAAAATTACGAACAAACGAAGCAAGTTGAAGGGTATTTGCAGAATAACGCATTTGAACCAAGTGGAGTGCATCTTTAGAAGGGATAGGGTAACATTACTGGTCATTCTTGTTAAAGAAGAAGGTCCAGTGACTTTTTCTAGGCATATACAGCATGCAAATTTTTGTTGTATGTCGAGACAGCCTTGTTTGACTGTAGTTTATCTTGGCTTATTGGGTTTTATTATAGACGGTTGGGGTCGAAGGAAAGGATGTGTCAGCTTGGCGTTCAGATTAATAAGCAACGCGCGAGGCAGGATGTTAGTGTCCTTTTATTTATACAATATTGAAAAGTATACTATTTACGGGACAAAAGCTACATCGTGTTTCACACCTTACAACAGCTATGACACGAGAGCAGAATTTAAATGAGTAGTATATATATGGAAATTTCTTTCCATGACTTGATTATATAAATTAGAGAAGAGTCGTTGGTCTATATTTGAAGATTGTTTCTGTCTTATCAATATTTACAAAGTGCTTTCAAAATTTGGTTGGCGTAAGTGGACCAATGAGGGTCTGTTGAGGAAGCAACTCTCGCCAAACTTTTTCTGAACTTTGGTAACTGATAGTCTCGTTGTTGTACTCTTATATGCAGCAAGACATCCACAGTTGTTTATATTATGTTTCTATAGAGCCTGGAGTATTTAACCAACTTGATGATCCTATAAAAGGACCTTTGGTAATTGAACAGTAGAAGAGTAGGATTGGAATAAGCCAATTGTGATTTTACTTTGTCAAAGATGTCCAGTATAGGATTATCTTTTAATAAGAGTCATTTGTTATGTGTTATTAAGAAAGCCTCTTGTCTTTTTGCACTGTCGATCAACTCCAAGTTTGGATACAAACTCAACGCCATCAATGGCATAGATTAGAATGATCGCCTGGTTGCTGTTTCCTCATTGTCCATCCATTAAAGCATAAACAGTTTCATAAGACATTCGGCAGCTTACAAGCACTTTAAAAAGGAATTGAAAATATATGCAGAAGAACGAATGTAGACTTCATACTCAATAAAGCGAGAGGAGCGTACTACAGCAACTTTTATGTGTTCAGCAATATTATTCAAAGCAAACGATACTTGTAGTTTAAAAGACGGTATAAATTTTCTAGTCTATGTAGCAGAAGGAGCGATTGAGTGTGTATTATAGGCTGAATCAATTCAGTTTTTGAAATTCAGTTCCTAATACTTGAGTAAACTGTATTTTATCTAAATGGTTTACAATTGATTTCAATATATTTAATTATATTCGATGGAGCAACGCTTGATGAAGCTACTTTCTATTTGCTTTGAGTTTTCATCATATGCAACTGCTGACCTCAAATTCAAGAGTTGATGTTCAGTTTATATCAGATTCATTGACGTTGATTTTATACTGATGAAGACCTTGGAAAACTTCAAGAAATGCCCAATCACTCTTCATGTAATAAATAAAGTTTATATGACATAGAAAACATGCACTTGATGTTAATTGAATCAACTTTGCTTGGCGATTACTCAATATCGTTATTGAAAATTGAAAAGATTTGACAATGATGGTCACCTTTATACTCAGCTGGAAAGATATGAGTTTTGAAATACTAGATTCCAAGAATAATATGGGCTTGTACTATTAAATCACGAGATTGTAATGAGTAGTCAACATTACTAATAGTTCGATCCAATTGAAGGCTGAAATTCCTCAAGTTCAAATCAAAGGCGTTCAATTTAGAGCAAAATGTTTTGGAAGAGTAAAGGAGAGTAAACACCTCCCGAAGAGAATCGCAGCCCAAACTTTTATCTCACTTTAACACAGTAAATAACAACGAAAACTTAGGTTAGAAAATATGAACACTCTGGAGATTTACTTTGAGTATCTGAGTGTAAAGGTTTACGACGACAAGAGTCAAGAAGGAACCTTTAGAAGGACAGGATTTAACACGAATGAGTTCATAACAAAGGAATAGAAAGGACGAAATTTTACGCGTGTATATCAAAGGGTTAGACTATGTTTGCTGTGAACTGACAAAGCAACTTGGCGTACCCGTGAAACGATAGTTGCAGAGTAGTTTAGAAAAGCATTTAACGAAGCTTTTTGAACTTGCTGTAAAAAGACGTTTGAAACCAACCTTTTGGAGGGAAAGGAAGAAGAAGAGAGACAAGTTGGAGTGCACGTTACAGAAGAAGTGCTTCGATCAAGTGGGAGTGCATCTTAAGAAACGACAAGTCAACATTGCTGGTCATTGTTGTTAAAGAAAAAGGTCCAGTGACTCTTTCTAAGGATATGGAGTACACAATCTTTATCTACTTTGAGATGAACTTGTTTGACGACAGTGTATTGTAGTTTATTTGATTTTAATATAGACAGTTGAGTCGAAGGAAAAGGGCGTGCTCACTGCGTACGAGACATGATGTTAATCTTTATTTATAAAATAATAAAAGTTATATTAATTGCGGAAAACAACTGTGCATTTTTATCACTCCTTACCACAACTTTGACACGAGAGCAGAATTTAAATTTGATTGGTATGTGTATGAAATTTCGTTCGTTGGCTTGATTGTATAAATTTAGAGATGAGACGTTGTTCTACATTTGAAGGTTGTTTCTGTGGTGACAACATTTACTATGTTTTTCAAAAGTTGGTTGATATGGGTTGACCAATACGGCTGTCGAGAACACAACTTTCTCTAGCATTTACTGAACCGTGACAGCCAAATGTCCTCTTGTTTTTATTGATATATGAGGCAAGATATCCACACTTGTTATATTATGTTTTTGTAGGAGGCTGTATTGTTTGAATAACTTATGATCCCATAAAA